>BQNB010107075.1:0-23245 GCA_026074375.1 Tanacetum coccineum | reverse complement strand
TTTTCCAAAACCCTAGCAGCCATACGCGGGTGATTCTCACACAAAGAATTGAAATCTCTCTTTGACAAAGTCGCTGCATCAGGTTTGCATTATAATTTAACCCTTGAAATCAGACGTAGACAAAGCAATTGTTACAAGGACATATGGAGTATCAAACATGTCCTACTTCCATGAACAACCACCTGCTGTGACATTCATTATTACACCACAAATAACAGCAAGTCTACGCAAGGCTGTAATAACAGCTACCCATCGTTCAAAAAGAACATAAACAAGGAGTAACACACTACCTATCTTATGTCATTAATAATTATGATCATGAACGTGTAGAAGCTCAACAAACAATTATCGTGCCACCTTCTTCAAACTCACAAGCAGACCAGGCAATAACCACGAATACATGAACCCTTAAATTAGGGTTTCATAACAACACAATCATACCAATACAACAAACGATCCTAGTACTTGCAATATAATAAACTCTAAAAATAGGGCTTCTCGGGCGATAGATAAACAGAAGCACTAGGAACCAGTGATTGGTTTGTCATAAAACGATAACCCTAAATCAATGATGAAGATCAGATACATGTAAGCAAACAAAGAACCAGGTCTGACACACGAAGAAAACGGCTACACATGATCCACCCAAAGATAATACCAAGAACAACATGGGATCTGTAGACAACCCAACTTCAAACCCCAAAAAAAATATTCACCATAAAACGAAATCCTTAAATTAGGGTTAGGGTTTCGATTATGTAAAACCTTGTATATCCTAGATCATGAGCCACCAGGCTCTGATACCACATGTTGAGAATTGTTTAAGCTCCTAGGATCGAAAATAACAAAGTATGCAGATACACAGTGGAATTTAAATAAAGAACAAAATTATTTTCAAAAGGTTATACATTCACATCAAGCCCTAATTCTATTTGATCAGAATAGAACGGTTACCTACCTATAACAGGGATCAAGAACACTTTGACCTTAGGGCTAAGACGATCTCCAATGGTGAGATCGGCTGGTGTTTCCTGACTACATGATTAAAACACCTTAAACACACATTAGACGTCTAGGATACACACACAAACAATGTCTAGGGATCTCTTTATATATAGAGTCCATAAGACTTATAAGGAAATCTAATTGTATTAGGAAACTAAATCTTTTCCTAATCTTTGATCATTATCTTTTAAGAAAGTCTTCTAGAATCCTCCATCTTTTGTAGAATTTAATAATGTCAAATTAGTCCTTTGTGTTTCATTCTTTTGTATCATTTTTTGTATCATCTTTTTGTATTATCAAATCAATAAATCCCAACAGTTTTTTTTGCACCCACAACATTTCCCCATGTCCTTTTCCCTAACACATCCAATCTTGTTCCCTTTACTTAGTAATAAACCCATGGATAAAATCTATTAACCTCATACTTCTATATAAGTCAACTACCATGAAAATCTCCACTTACACCCTCAAAACCCATGAAATTTCTACAGCCCATGGTCCTTTTTGGTCCCCTTGGATACCCTAAACATGACTAAGCAAGTTACCATAGAACCTAACCAAGCAAACTAACTAATTACTTGCAAATTTTGGCCTATAAATAGAACACTATTACACCCTCATTTATCCACACTCAAACACATATTACTCATTCTTTCTCTCCATACTCTGTCCATAAAATAGCAGCAACAAGGATTTTATGTGCAAAGTTTTGGGTTATATTGTATTTGGAAGCTTGGGTTACTAGTTCTATTTAGGGTTTTCACTTAGGATTTTCGGGTTATTTTTCACTAGTCATTCCATCACCAAGTAAGTAAACCATCCTTTCTCATATAGTAGTACATTCATATAAAGCATATCATGTTCATTATATATCACCAATATGCATACGTTGCTTAAAAACCATTTCTTTCAAATGAAAATGCACTAGTATCTCATGTAGGCGCCACTTTTGTGAAAACCAACTTAAAATGGATTTATAACTTACAACCTTGTTACTAAACTTCATTCAAAGGTTATCTAGCTGTTATGTTTGAAACCTAGACCAAACGGTAGTAGTCTTGTAGTTTAACTTTTAAAATCAAAAGATTGGAAGAATGATAAAAATGGCAAAATGGGTAACATTGGGACTTAGCACGACCACTCTAGGATGGGTTAGAGGGTTGGGTCAGTAGTGTATTGTGTAGAGGACACTATAAATTGAATTTAGCAATTTGAATCACTAAAAACGGAGGTCGGATGAGTAAGATATGGCTTTAGGAAAATCTGCATAATTATTGGCAAAGCTGTCAAAAAGTAGGAAAAACCGCGAGTAGCATATTTTGAGCTCGATTTTGAGGTTGTTGTTTTTAGAACTAGATTCTGTGATAGTTTAGGTTATTGTATCGGGGACTGGTGGCTTTCCACATCCCCTAGAATCACCAGAACCGTGTTTATTTGAGAAAGATATTGTCCACTAAACCTCTGACCTCGCGCCTATTACTTGTTGAAATAACCCTGAATATTTACCAAGTATGGAAACTGTCCAATCTTCACTACTAGCCTACTTGGGCACTGTTTTCGAGGTAGTTAAAGTTCGAGTGGGATAAGATGATAAACTAACTTTTTAAAGTACATAACTTCTAGATTTTTGAGAAACTTCGGACTCGCATTTTAAGGACCTGTAACGAAGGAGCTATTGGCTAACAAAGTAGGAAACTTGTAAATATTTGGAACTTTTAAAAACATAAAAATAAATATTCTAATTTTTCGTAACTCATGTTTTAACTTGTAAAACTTAACGCAACTGTGTACGGGTGATATAAGACTGATATTATGCATTTGCATTATTGCACACTAGTTTTCATTATTCTAAAAGCATATTATTAATTTAGGTTGCGGTTAGAGTTTTCGTGCCTCGTTTTCCGTGTGTACTTTTCATTAACGATATTACTATATGCTTGAGGTGAGTTTCATGGCTCTTATTTTACTTGTTTTGAACTATTTTGGGGGAGAATACATGCGCATTTACAAACTCGTTTACATACTTGATTTCATAACTTGTTTACATACTCGTTTACAAAATTGTTTACATACTTATTTACAAACTCGTTTACATACTCATTACAAACTCGTTTACAAACTCGTTACACACTCATTTACATATCTCGCGGTGGGATACATTACTTGTTTTCACTTATGGACACAACAACTTTACTTTCATTCAAATGATTACGGATTAGCTTAAGTGGCATGAACTGTTAATTACGGTGGATAAGCGCGGGTGTTATAAAATAGATCTATTTGGGATTGACATCCCCGTTCGGGTGAGTAGCGCTCACTGGTTCGACGGATTAAACTAACAGACGTATACCATGTCGGAACATTGAACTACATTCACGTGAATACTTACAGTGCCTGAAAAGATTGGCATACATACAAGTTGGAGCCTCAGTGTTATGAACTTAGTGCAGTCATAATCACATTTTCGTGACTATTGTATATGTTACAATGGGCACACACACCTTATAAATCTTTAATTTCAATATTTATACTTGCATTTTTGTAACTATTGTATAGGTTACAATGGTCATACGCACTTTATGAATCTTTGATCTAACATTTATACTTACAAAAACCTATGAACTCACCAACTTTTGTTACATTTTTTTAGGGCATGTTTTTCTCAGAGTGGACATAAGATGCTCTGACTTAACTGATGTGCATTGAGTTAGACTTTTCAGAATTACTTCTTGGAATTTCTACAAATCAAATCTCGTTGTATTATATCATGCTTTTCATTGTGATGCAAACTTCGGGACAAATGTTATATCAAGTTTAATTTCAAGAAAATCAACGAGATTACTTTTCAAACGACTCATTTAGAGGTCGTTCTCTTGTATCTTGTGCTAGTGTATTATGAAGTAACGCTCCCAGATATAATTCCACTGCGACACAATTTGGAGGTGTTACAGATTGGTATCAGAGCCAGGTTATAGAGAACTAGGTTGCATATTTTACCTAGACTATCAACGTTTTCACAAACATTTTATCACATCAAACTTTTTCATGTGCATACACACTACTTGCTTACTTACTTACACTACTTGATTACATGACTTATATATATATATGCTTACTTTCCCTTGTGTATATTTTACATTTATTTATATAACAGTTATTTATATAATAACTAGCACTTTTCTCAAAACATTGTGAATGACACGATGGTCTCTAAAACTTTTTATAACTTTACGTAATAACATTTACATAACATTGAAACATGTCACAGTCTTTTGATCCTACTAGTTATCTTATCACTCAACTCCAAGTTATATACCCGCCTCACATTGTTGAAACACCTACGTCATCTTGTGACCCGTCTTACCTAGTAAACCCTAAGTCGGAACTATCTTAGAATCCATTCCTTTAGGAATTCTCGTTGTACTTTCTGTTAAATTTCCATTGTACTGTGTGGATAATTTTTAATTATCTATCAAAATTTATGTGTTGTGGAAGTTTCGTCAATTTTACTTCAATTTTCCATTTATTCATGCAAACCACTCCCTGAAGCATTATAACTTTATAAAACATTTCACTATCACATGGTAAACCATATTACTATCATTGGCAAATTATTTCCCTAACAAATTATAAACTACCTTACAATCATTTTACCATCACCTTATAAACTATCTCGTTATTGATTCACAAAATAATAAACTACATTGATTTCATCATATAAACAATTATTTTGCACTATTTTGACAAAAATGAGCATCGCATCGTTAGTCTTTAAATATACATAGCCTGATCATCTATGTATAATTCAGGAAGGACCATGCAATGCTGAGAGTAGTCACCATAAAAACTTTTATCAAAAATCAATTTTCTATTTATATTCTTGAAGAGCCAAATTTCTGTGTGCATATTCATAAAAAGGGTTTATTACAGGAAACTGAATTAGTAACCATAGCAACTAAGTAGACCTTTACGCCACCTTACTATATAAAGTCGACATCATCTTACGCTAAATCCTAAGCCAAAAAGTCGAGACACATCACTAGTCACACTAGGATAATTCGCCATCAAATTTGCTTGCCATTAGGGAATTTACTAAATCACCCATTCAACATTGACACAATGCCATAGAACTTAGTATTGGTAATGCCATCATAGGTATACCCTGGAAAGAAGAATGTCATATATGACACTTTAAGCCAAAAGGAATAGATAAGACCACTAGGATTCGAACATTAGTCACAACAACAAACTTGGATCTGTCATCACAAATCTTGGACACCCAAGCTGAAACAGTTAAAGAGGAAAATATCGAGGATGAAAAATCTTAAATAGTATATACAAGGAATTGAAACCCGTCCCAATGAGACTCTCTGTATTAAAGAAACAAATTCTACATACCAAGAAAGTTGCCTAGCCAAGTTATAGACTTTCACAGATTCAATTAAATCTGCTTATATTCATCATAGCCTCAGCAAAGTAGTATGAATTAGTGTAGACATATATGTATTACGATTTAAGGCAGTAGTGGTGGCAACAGTCGTAAGCATTTTTTTGTTCTAATACGCAAAATTGGTGTATGAACGGAAAATGGAAGAAGAGATAGTGATACTATTCAGTGGCACGATGTCTTCCGTCCATTCTCGGTGCAACACGAACACAACGTATCAAAATGCAAAACCGGTTATGGCTTTTACCGTCAATACCGCTTCATTATTGAATAATTATCAGCAAAAGAATTTCGTAACAGATAATCTATCGGCTCAGATAAGAGATTTGTAAGTCTGTCATGGCTGCACACCTAATAGGTTGCTTAGCCAAGTTATGGGGTTTTACACTTTTTTTTCAGACTGCTCATATTCATCATTGTCTTATCAAAGTATGGTTACCAAGCGTAATATAGCATCCGAATATACACAAAGGGTTTTGTGACTGTCACGTATGCCGAATTAGAAGTCATTTTCTACATCTAAGCATGTATGAAAGTACCAAAACCCTTCGCACACTCTAAAGATCATTCCTAGGTCCAAGTAATAATCCAACAACCAAAGAGATATAAATTCAATTTCTGACTCGATGTTGTTGACTTCTGATATGGATGCTAGGGGTGGTCAATAGAGATGGATAACTAAGCTTATTCCCAAGAGGTAAACCAAAAAACAGAGTTAAACCCACAACCTGTTTTTCCTTTCTCATAGCATATTATCAAGAAGTAATTAGGAAAAATAAAGTAATGACAATAGTTGTGTTGCTAGAACAGGATAAAAGGTCACTTTACCTGCCCTGGCTGCAAACATAATGTAATGATGCGATGCCAAGATATGTTTGGGTGGCACCCAACACGGTCTACCTAATAGGCTACCTTGCCAAGTCATAGACTTTGCCCTTTTTTTATTAAAATCGCTCATATTCATCGTCGCCACATCAAAGCAGCACTCAACCATTCAGACGTCATATGTAAACAATGATCAGCGAATGCAGTGTTACAACCAACTACAAGATAAGGGTTTTGTCACTCTCACACGCGCCTAATTAAAAGGCATCTTCTTAATGTCGGCACGCGTGGCAGTGACAAACCCTTATCATGACAATGCTGTAACAGCATAGATAACACAACAATTCCAATAACAAATGCCAAAATCAATCACCATGTATAGAAGCAATCTAAAATAGCAAATGCAAACCGCTAATAACTATAGGTTGGAATTACTCAGAAAAACACCGATTTTACAAGAGCGGTCGATTCTGCAGAAGCACGGAACAACATCCCATGAACATTATGTTTTGTTATTAAGTCTCTTTCTGTCAAATCATCTTCAAAATAGTAAAGTAAACACATATAAGACAAAGGCTCAGTTCAATAAATGTAGCTGCAAGCAATTTATGTTAACATGCCTACATATTCAAATTCATCGTCGCCTCTTTTAAAAAAGAACTATTATGTTTCTGCAAATGTTGTTCATTGCATTGCCAACACACGACGTATGCGCCGCAAATTTTAGCTCACAAATGGAAACAATTGTGAATATTGGATGGTACAAAACACTTGACATGGCTGCGACCACAACGTGGGTATGGTCGTTGTGTCAAGAAGCTATGCTCAGTGCATCCCATGCAGTGCCAAAACGGTTATCATCATCGCCATAAAAAACATACAAAGAACGCAACTTGTAGAACCGCCTATCATGACCTGCAAAGTCAGGAAGACCGCCATGGCTGCATGTATAAACCCCCTACCAAGATACGGAAATCCTCACACTTTTTATAGCACACATATATTAATACATTAATACATTTTACTAAAAAGAGGTCTCCTAAAAAAATGTGCAAACAAATGCGCGTCTTTCAATAGTTGGTATGTACTTTTTTATCCCTCTCCCACTTCCATATTATCTTCCCTCAACTATTGAATCGCCATCGGACAAAGAGGACTTCAACCCGCAGTGGCTGCAAACACGAATTCGTGATGCCTCACCAACACATGGGTAGCTTTCACTCTTAATGATTTGAGTAGCTATTGGATTTTCAAATTCTCGAATGCACTCGCAATACTTGCCAATAAGCAAATCCTCCATAAAGTACAAAGGATGCCTGCAAGTATACTAATCTGTCATGCCATGCCTGTGAAATCCGACCCGCCATGGATGCAAGAACGAAGTCGTATTGTCTCGCCAAGACACGCATCGCTTTCACCCATCATATTCCAGCAACCTATTGTAGCTGACAAATCATATTTAAAATCAGGATATGACTTCTACGCTTATGGAGAAACACTCTAGACAATTATTCGAGAATAACGAAAAGGCCATAATTTGACAGTGATAAAAATCTCGAATAACTATCTAGTGTGTTTAGAGATAAACATTAGAGCCTGCAAGGTTCAATCCGCATGACAGTAGCACGCGAAAGCAGGCTACCAGTAGCCCAGTATGAAAGCAACGTAAAACGAAACATGTTTTCAACAACTATGAGTATTATGTATAATGAGGCTCAGATATTCAAGTAAGCTGTTGACATGAAACACCTATCATGGCTACAAGCACAATTTGGGTACGGATTGTTCGGCTCAGATTAAAGCTTAAGTTTATGCAAAATAGAACTTCGCCATGTCTGCAAACGTAATAGTTTGCCAAGCCAAGTTACGGACACATATGATGTGTTGTTGTGTAGTGTTTATTTATGATAGTTCAAGTTTTAAATTTATATTTTGCCGACTTAACCAAAAACAACACTTTAACGGGCAGTATACCCGGTCGGTGGTAGATTCGTGGTAAGTAGGGTGTCGAACACTTAAAGCGAGGTTAAATCTCTTAATTTATTTATATTTTGGTTATCTAATCTATGTTAATTCTAATCTAAGTCAAACCTATGCTTATCCTATGTTAGTTCTAATCCTAATTCTAACAGGTAAAGGGGGTTTCAGCTTGAGAGACTGGCATGGGTTTGTTGGTGACTACAATCAATTCAAGAAACTTTAACCTACGCAAGCAAATTAACAGAAGATAAAAGAGCGGTTGAGCCTTATGATAGAAAACTATATTAACCATTATTAATCCGATTAGAACGTTGGTTTGTTTATTAAGTGCAATGATTTCTTCTCTCGATGTGGCATATCATTCTTAAGACTTAAGCGGGACTTCTTCCTAATACCTAGACACATTAATTTTGTCATAATTAAAGCATTCGTATAAAGCATCCTTATTTGCTGATTATAATCTATCTTAGGGATTAAAGCAATGATGATCTTGTTAAACCCTAGCTCATAGAGACTTTACCCACTTAATGCTTAATGGCAATTTATACACTAGTAGTCCACTTGTCCAACTATCCAATGGAATCAGAACATTATTTGTTAAATTATCTAGGTTCACCTTCTAGTCAACACGTTCAATAAACCAAATGGAAATATCCAATTAACTAGTTAAGCCCGAAGTGTATCCTAGACACAGATTTAGCAGGACAATATTTGTGATTCTATGATTCTAGAAGTATAAATCACTATATGGAGAGCTATCCCAGACTCTAGATTAATTGTTCTGTATCACTAGATCCAGTTGAATGATAGGTTGCATACAAAAGCATGTAAACAAGTATAAATTGAGAAACATAAACAAGCATTCAACAATAAATCAAGAAATCAAGATAAACAATACCAAACATTCAGATCTTCATAATAATGGCTAATACCCGAAAGGTATTAGCCTTCAAACATCATAATTAATACAAGAGTAATTGTTTTAGCCAAGGTAAACTAACCGAGTTAACGAATGATACCAAAAACTGAACGATTACAAAAGTATATGGAATTACACGTTGTCTTCTATGGATTAGAATGCGTTGCAAGACCTCTTCTGCTCTTTTTCTCCTCTAAAAATTGACTTTTATGGTTTAGGTATCGAGAATATGATTTAGCACACTTAAAACTCGTTTTTGAGTTTTGTATTTATAGGGTCTGGAAGTTGGTTCGATACGGCGTATCCAAGGAATTGGATACGGCGTATTAGGGGTTTCTTGGAGTAGGGACCACGTTTGATATCTTCCAGAATATTCACATACTATACATTGAATACGGCGTATTGACTTCTTCTGGATACGGCGTATTGATCTTCTTTCCTTTGTGGTCTTTGGTGAGTGCAGGCACGGATACGCCGTATCTTCCTTGATGGATACGGCGTATTGGTCTTCAGAATAGTAATCTTCAAAATATCTTCATTTAAGCTCCAAAATGCGCGCCTTTTGCTAATTTCCTAAACTACTGCTGTAATTAACTGGGAATTCTCCAAATAAAACGATTAAGTAATAATTCTTTGCAATAATTATATAAAATGGGTTAAATACATGGGATAAATGATGCTATAAAATAGACGTTATTTGATGTCATCAAATATCCCCCCACTTGAATCCTACTTGTCCTCAAGTAGCCTTTAGAAGTCTAAAAAATGTATCCCTAAGGATATTTTCCGTTAAAGCATTTATTTGATCTATTACAAGTACACAACCAAACACCTCACAAAATTGGAAGATGAAAACACTCAAATCACTCAACTAATCTATGTGGTAACATGTAACTAATTCGCTCAATTGCTTGGTTATGACGAGTATTCTATCATAAGCTTGGCAAGGATACACATCTCCACCGCTAAAGCTAAGGAGTAACAAGTTTATAAAGGTAAATATGGGTTTTTAAGATAAGGCTTAGGGTTGATCATTCTATAATCTTTCACCAAAAGTACCACCCCAACAAGGCAGCTGATGCACACATACATGGCTGTAACGACGAAATAGACATGTATGTTCGATCACATCCTTATTCGAATTTAACCAACGGTTAAGATGTAGAATGATATAGGGTAGGGATCTTCTAACTTTCACCAATAGTAATAAACCAACAAGGCAGCTGAGACATGCATACATGGCCGTAACGACGGAATATACATGCACGCTCGATCACATCCTCATTGGCGTAAAACCTATGGTTAATGATTAGAAAAGGGAATAAAATTGTTGTTAAATAAAAGTTATGAAACAAATAGATTAAGTCTAAAATACAAGTTGCTAGACACTTTTTCCCGATCGTTACCATGATAAAGACACAACTATTTACAACGTCTTGATCATAGATAAAAAACAACAACCTAAGTTGGCATGCCCGTAACGGTCAACTTCCTAATCATCCCATACTTTACATACTTTACAAGGCAAGTGGCGATATCTTCCACTTTATACAATACTCTACATCGTCGATTTGTATCAACGAATAATCGATCCTTCGTGTAATTCCTTCGGTAGTTGTGAAACGATTATCTTCAAACTTTCCTTCTCTTTTTTGTTGCGATTTTTCTAATTTTTTTGATTTTTTTTTGCTAACACTATACTACAAAACTCGGTGTAGTTTCACCATCTTCACGATCATAATAATTCCGGATAATTCCTTCGATAATTCTTCGTTCTTCGGATGTACCAATAAATGCAATGGTAGCAAAAATACATGAGTTTTGACTATAATATACATTTCCATTTGCAATGTGCAAATTTCTTCCAACCGTACCAAAATAGACACAATACTCGGGAAATACAAACTTTACACTTTAAGCAACAAGCAACTGTAAAATAAATTTAATCTAACAGGGTAGGCTAAGGTTTAAAGGTGTAACAAAACAAATAATTAGTGTAGTTCCTAAAGGATTGGCTCTACGGGTTGTTCTAGGGGTATCTTACTCTTAAAGTAAGAGTAAAAAGGGGTTTATACGGGGGTTAACTAACTAGTGTAGTTAGTTAATAAGCAACATGTAAATTCGATTTGGGTGTAACCCTAAAATTTACCAGTTTAAACAAGTTACTCCATCTAAATCCATAAGTCCTACAATTATTGGCGGTCTCGAGTAAATACAAGCCAAGTTCTAAAGTCTACAACTCACCAGTCAAACCTCATAATTTGTAGAATTTGGATAGAACATTGGAAACGGATAGGTTAAATCCTCACAATATCTAACAAGGGTTATTGTGTGCCTGGGTTATGTGTAACAAGTATATTCACAACAAGTATGCCCCGCTTTATATTTTTTTGAAACAAAAAAATTTATTTGAGCTATAATTTAAGCATTTTTAGTAATGAAAATTAGGACAAGTAAACATTCTAATTCCCATCCCCACTTGAAGTATACCAACGTCCTCAGTTGTAATAGATGAAACATTAAATACGGGAATTAATAAGAATTAGAATGAGAAACTCCTCTGATATTTGCTTGGTAGATTCTCCATGTTGAGTTTATTAGCAAGATTGTGTTGAACAGCCGCCTTGAAGTTTCAAGACTCCAACACTTTAAGATCTCCAGATTTGTAAATTCTCCACCAATATTCGTCAATATTTCTTTGCTTCCAAGGTCCTGTATAAAACATAGGAAAAAACGTGTATTCCTATCTTGGTACCTACGGTTAATTTAAACTAAACTAAACAAACTAAATACGGGACAGTCTAGTGAATACGCCGTATCATGTGCATGAATACGTCGTATTTCCAGAACTGGCAATAATGTTTTTAAAGTGCATAAAAAGTAAAGACTGACGTCCAGACAATCAATACGTCGTATGGTATGGAGCGGATACGCCGTATTGATGTCTGGGAAGACATACTCGATAAAATTAAATAACATTCCGGGTTGTCTCCCGGGAAGCACTTTTGTTTACAGCGAAGTCTTTAAGTTAGACTTTTCTTCATCTTCTCTTCATTCCATCTCATGCACGCTAATGTGCCCGCGTGTGAGCCATTCTTCCATCTTCGCATCTCGAATGTAATCGGGTCCTAAATTCAATACTCCTTTGTAGAACCCCTTAAGCTTTTGGTATGGATGCGAGATTCCATTCATCTTATCCTCTTCACTTACCTTCAGTAATGGTGGGATCTTGTTGCATTTCTCATTAGTGTGGTATTTAAACCTCAGATGTGATCGTACCATTTGGTAAGTTACTTCATCATCACCATTGTAAAGGGTAATTATTCCTTTGAACCTTTTTGTTTTAATTCTAACTTCTCTTAAAAATGGTTCGCTAAAAATAACATCGCCCATTCCTTCATCACAATAATCATCTATATTTTCTAAAACTGCAAAATCCGTCATCACATAAAAAGTTCCAACAAAGATAGGTATGTTCATTAAGGCTCCTACAACACTATTCTCATTGTACACCATCTTTTCTTTTATTATAGAATTATGAAACTTTTTGGACATCACATTGACATACAATAATGGGAAAAAGTTAGCGTGTGTAAATTCAAATCCTATCATGCAAGAAAACTTTAAGTTGTGAGCACAATCTATATGGATCTTCTTATCATAGTCACAATAACTAGGGTAATCATCAATTCCAACATTAAGTTCATCATCCCTAGTTCTAAATTCCTCAATTACCTCACCTTCCTCAATGGTGGGCATCAAATCATCTCCTTGATTTCTCCTAAGCTCAAATGGTTCATTTAGATCATTTAATTCAATGTAATCTTCCAAGAAAGGGTCTAATGATCTATTTAACACCAAAGTCTCTCCCATAAGCCTAGCTTCTAAATCAAGTTCCATTCTTTCTCTCAAACTTAGCATGTAGACCCTCTTAATTAAACTACTAGCAGGTTTAACACTTGTGAAAACAATCCTTTCTTCCCCGACCCTTAAAGTAATCTTTCTTTTGTAAACATCAATCTTAGCACGGGCGGTAGACAAAAATGGTCTTCCGAGGATCAAGGGCACTTTGATATCCTCGGGCATATCAAGAATTATAAAGTCTACTGGGAAAGTAAATTTACCAATTCCTACTAGTACGTTTTCAGCTATTCCTTTTGGATATTTCACAGTCCTATCTGCCAATTCCACTGTCAACCTAGTGTGAGCTAATTCGCCTAATCCTAAGTTAAGGTAGGTCGAGAGAGGCATAACACTAACGCTAGCTCCTAAGTCAACAAGGGCATTGCTTGATCAAAACAGAAATCATTAATAAAGCAAGGTAAAAGTGAAACTTGCTAGATGACTGGTTTTCATTCTCTTCTCCCTTTCGAGGGTATGGCGTTGTTTATACTTGAAGCTCTATAAGACTACCCGTGAATTGTTCCATAGTTCCCCTCTTCTTTACAGTAATGATTATCCAAACGACTTGGAAAAGGAACCGTCATTTGTCTTGACTTGTATAACAATGTACTGTTCTGTCCAGTGGATATGGCGTATTGGTTTGATCTAATACGGCGTATCAAGTTTGAATCAGCTTCAATAGTGGTTGAAATCGACTTGACTTAGTCTCTCGGGTTTGTTTCAGTTGATCTTGGTAGGCTTCCAAATCCTCTCTCCTATAGTACCTTGCTCATTTGCCCGATTTATATATCTAAAGTTTTGATCGATGCTCTTTGGTTCCTTATGGCAGCATCTGTCAAAGCTCGGATTTCTTTGATCAAGTTAGAGTTTTCTTCGTGTCTTTTTGCTGATTCACTCATGAATTTGCTCAGAGTATCTTTCCATATATTGGCCTCATTCTGAACGAAGGGATTGGAGTTGTTCCTTTGATAGTACCCTGGAGCTGGTGCTCTATATCCCCACCTGAAAAGGTTCCACCGAAATTGCGTGTAGTAAGATTCTTCTAGGGCTTTCCCTTCTTCTTTTTGTCAGAAATCCTTGGTGTAATGGGGTCCTTTGCATTGCTCACATCCAACCTGAGCAACATAAAATTTTCATTCACTTTCTTGATCTCTCTTCCAAGATTGCTTAATTGTGCTTGTATCGCAGCTAATCCGTCAGAAGTCTGAGTACTTCTTCCTCTTGAATGTTTCCACGTGCCAAATTTTTGAGAGTATTTCAGCCATTTCTTTGGATTGGATGATTTGAGCATCTGCAACAATTTTAGAGTCGAAACGTACCCTCTTGAAGTCAGAATATGTCGTGTTGGAACATCCAAACCATTGTAGAACAAAATCACCTCCTGCATCTCAGTCAAATAGTGTTGAGGACACTTCATCAAGAGTTCCTTAAAGCGCTCCCATGCTTGATAAAGGTTTCATCTGGCTCTTGCTGAAAGTTGTTGATTTCCTCCATTTTCTTCGTAGTTCGACCAGGTGGGCAGTATTTGTTCAAAAAACTAGTTTTAAGATCTTTCCTAAGTTTTGATTGAAACCAGTTGGTTTCATTTCTTAGCTATACGGCATTTCGCTCCTAGGTAAGGATATAGGGAAGACTTGGAGCATTAGTTGATCCACAGTGATGTTAGGAACATGGAATAAGTTAACTATTTCGAGAACTTTCTCAATGTGTTTTATAGCATCTTCATTATCCGAACCGCTAAATTTGTTTTCTTGAAGCTCCTTAAGAAATTGTCCTTTTAGTTCAAATTGATCTTTGTTATCAATTTTAGGCATAGCGACTCCCGATCCATAGTCCGTTTGGGTCTTGCTCATGTATTGCTTCATTGTTTCCGCCATTGCTTCTTCTTCTTCCTCTGATAATCTTTTGTTTTCAAAAGGTAATTTGAAAATCCGAGATCTAATTCGTCAAGCTAAGATGACTTGAAAGTGTTTCTTTGATGATCAAATTCTCGTTCAGGTATCTTGTAGTGTGTAAAGTTCGTACGTTGAACGCCTGTCATGCACTAACCTGAAATCGAGGGATAAACAATCAGTAGGATTTGTTCCGAAGGAAGGTAGAATTTTTTTGCACGAAAATCAATTATCTTAGTTTTTGTCCCAGACGATCGATACGCCATAGTCCCATAGTCTCAATGGAGTGGATACAACCGTATTAATCTGTTGGGATGAATACGCTGTATTGGACAGAGAACTAGATACGCCGTATTCAGTGGAACTAGATACGCCGTATTCAACTGTCGACCAGAACAGTGTATTCAAGAAAAACAATTAAATACGCAAACAATTTAACACACAAATATACAAGAAAACAATTAAAGACAAATATACAAATATTACATAATATACAAGAATATACACTAATCTAAATTACAACTAATGCCTAAGTGGTTAGTCTAATATAGAATGTTACAAACCAAAATATCAAATAAAAAATCTGATTAATTTTCACCTCCCGCGACAACGGTGCCAAAAACTTGATTTTTTGTAGAGGTAGGGTTTTATTTTAATAAGATTCAAGTTTTTAAAGTTATATTTGCCGCCTACAAACCAAAAACAACACTTTAAACGGCCGTGACCACCCTATCGGTAGTAGTTTTCAAGGTTAAGTAGGGTGGTCCGATCACTGAGAGCGGGTTAAATCTATCAATTTAATTAATATCTTGGTTATCCTAATTATGTTAATTCTATACTAATCCTATGTAAACCTATGTCAGTCTAAAATCCTAATTCTAAGGAACAGGGGGGGGGTTTAAGCCTAAGACTGGCAGGGTTTGGTTGTGTGACTACAATCATTCAAGGAAACTATTACCCACGGCAAGCAAAATTAACAAAAGATTAATAAGAGCGTTCCGTGAAACTTATTAAGAAAACTATATTAACCATATTAATCCGATTAGAACGATGGTTTTGTTTTTATAAAAAGTTGGGGCAATGAATTCTTCCTCGAAGGTGTGCTTATCATTCTTAAGAGTTAGGCGTTACATCATCCAAGACATAACATGTTAATATTTCTGTCACAATTAAAGCATCCGCATAAAGCATCCTTTATTTGCTAATCTATAATCTATCTAAGGAATAAAGTAAATGGTTAACTTGTTAAACCCTAGCTCATAAGAAACTATATTCACTTACCACTTAAGTGGCAATCCTATACACTAGTAAGTCCTACTTGTCCAACCTCATCTATCCAAAGGAATCAAGAACATATTTGTGAATATCTAGGTCACCTGGTAGTCCACACATCAATAAACCATTGCAATATCCAATATATCAAGTTAAGTGGCCCGAAAGCGTAATCCCAGACAAGACTTAGGAAAAGGACAAAATTTGTGTAACTATTATTCAGGTGAATTAAATTACTATATGGGAGAAGCTATCCGGACTTCAAGATCCGCTTGGTCTACTTATAGATCCAGTTGAATGAATAGTCCATACAAAAAAGGCGCGTAAACATGTATATATTTATAAACATAAACAAGCATACACCTACATAAATCAAAAAATCGATATAAACAAATACCAAACTATTCAGAGTCTTTAGAAAATGGCTAATACGAAGGTAATTAGCCTTTAAACAAACGTCATAATAAATACAAGAGTAATAATTTAGCCAAGGTAAACTAACCGAGTTAACGAATGATACCAAAAACTGAACAATTACTAAAGTATATGGAATTACACGATGTCTCCTATGGAATTGAATACGTTGCTCGACCTCTTCTGCTCTTTTTCTCCTCTGAAAATAGACTTTTGGTGGTTAGGTATCGAGAATATGATTTAGCACACTTAAAACTCATTTTTGAGTTTCTATTTATAATGTCTGGAAGTCAGTTTAATACGGCGTATCTAATGGGTTGGATACGGCGTATTAGGGATTTCTTGGAGTAGGGACCAAGTTTGATATCTTCCAAAATATTATATTGATTCCATATCTTGAATACGGTGTATTGAGTCCTCTGGATACGATTATTGATCCATTAATCTTTTGTGGTCTTTGTTGAATGCAGGCACAATACAGCCGTATCTTCTTAGCTGGATACGGCGTATTGGTCTTGCAAAAGTAATCTTTCAAAATATCTTCATTTAAGCTCATAATGCGCACCTTTTGCTATGTGTTTCGAACACCAATTACTCCATAAATACACAATCTCAAATATAAATAATTAAGTAACAATTCTTTGCAATAACTATGCAAAATGGGTTAATATCATGGGATAAACGATACTATAAAATAGACGTTATTTGATGTCATCAATCAGCAATGACGTTGAGTTCGAGATCAATAGCAACTTTATGAGGGAATTAAGACGCAAACTCTTCAAAGGTACCAATATGAGGATGCACACGAACATGTTCGGAGGGTATAAGAGAACACAGATCTTTTCAACTTGTGATGAAACCTAATGATCGTTGTCCTCTAAGTTTGATTAGACTTTAATCTAGGAAATGAATAACATAGGCTAATTTTCAAACAAAGAATCAATATTATTCATAACAAGTTTTATTATTCATCCATTCCCGGAACAGCCCAATTAATTATTTGATCAAGATAATAAGGTTACACCAATGAAGCAATAACCAGGATCAAGGAAGAACCTTGTGTACTTGATGCTAAACTTTTAGATAGACTCTACCACTAACTATATTAAACGTGTACACAAACGTTTTGATTCTTTAGTCGACTCTCATTGAGAACACACACTTTTCTGGATGCCCTAAAACCTTATAACCTGTAATCTTTATATACTAGAGATAATAGGTTTTACAAAGAGATAAACATAAATCTTTTAAATATTTAACTTGATCTTTTGTTATCTTCTTTCTTCATAAGGAGATCTTTTGATATCTTTATAATTTGATATCTTTGACTACATCTTCTATAATTCTCCACCAGCTTGTAGAATTCTTGAATGACGATTTTAGTCCTTTAGTTTCATTCTTGTTTTGTCTTATCAACTCAAATATAATTCCCAACAATCTTCCCCTAGTTGATAATGACAAAATCAAATAAGCACAAACTTCCTCTGAAGTTAATATACGAATGAAAACTTCCCCTTAAGCTACCAAAGATCTACAAGTTGCAAATCATCAAATCTTCCTCCCCTTTTTTTCAATATCAAATAGGAGACTAAAGTATGCAACTTTGATCTTCACAACTACGAACCAATATTACACTTCCAGTCTAAGTATTCTAATGACCCAAATTTCCCTCCATTACGCACCTTAAGAAATATGAACTTGAGCAGTAGAAACTTACACTAGCAGTAGTAACAAAGGCTAGTAGTAGTAAAAACCTTCACCTCGATGTAGCATATAAATGGTTAAACACTTTAACATTAAGCTTCCCCTAAAACCCATATGTTTACCATCTCTTGAATCTCGAACTCTGTAGGCTCTATGTAGTGATTACTGATGAAGAAAACTGAGTATAACGAATTTGATGAAGAAGTAGAATCTCCCAAACTTGTGTCTTATGTCTTGCACTATCCACGTAATGTCAAACTTATAAATAAATATGTGAAATATAAGTAGACCGCAACCTCTTGACAAAAACCTCATCTTCTATTAGACACGTACTAAGTGATAGCAAATGTGAGCATTGAGCACCATAAGAAAAATCACACACCTTTGCTAGATTTTGACAAGTCTTTGTCACATCATTGTAAGCATGAACAAGTTATCTTTAAAGTGTAACACCTACTTTAAGATATGATAGGAACATGCATCTGTGAAACTCAACTACAACATCAAATAAGCAATATTCAATTGTATTCGTAATCACATCTTCAAATAATCCCAAAACGAGCCATTTTCTTCAATAATTAATTATGTCCGAGATCCAAATGTGTGTGTCTTCCGATATCGAATAGAGCTAGCAGTATTAAATCTATAAATCCCAAGCAGTATTAACTAAACTACTTTTTAATTCTAGCAGTACTAAATATCTTTGTATAATGCTAGCAGCATAAGCTGTCTTTAAAAATAAGGCTAGCGGTATGAACTTTCCTTTTGGCAGCATTAACCTTTTATTCGAATCCAACAATAGCAACTGCTTATAAACCTAGCAGTACTAAAACATACCTGGCAGTATTAACTTGTAAACTTGAGCTTTACTCACTTTTTAAGGCCAGCAGTACAAACACACAAATATCATAAACCAACAGTAGAAACTTCTAACTTACTAATATTCTTCAAACGTGACAACATTGACTTATACCTTGACAGCGAGCAACACTAAGATCATTGGCAGTGTTAACATACGAGTAGTACTAATAATCATGAATAGTATTAATACCTTATCAATATCAGCAGCTTTAAGTATTTATGGGAACCGAATATAAATCTTAAAGATTAGGACTTGCTTATCATAACAGCTCCCAAAAATATATCAATCAGGAATTAGCTACCAAATATACAGGAGGTTATTATGTGAGTCAATCACAATCCCTAAAAATCTGCAAACCAAACCTGTATCCTGCCAAAAACCACGCATCCATATTCCATATCAGGTTGCTTTCCAAAATCTTCTCAACACAAACGTATCTCTCTTCCAGAAACACAACCTTGAAACCTTAAGCTTAAAAACCTGCTGTCATAAATACGTACCCATCTGTTGCTTCTTTTCATCGCTAGCAGTATTAACTCACTCCATTTACCTTGGCAGTGGTAATACTCAAAACTAGCAGTACTAATGAATGCAAGCAGTACTAAGTTGTTAACGACCAGTACTAACTTGTACTTGCCAAAACCATCACGAGGAGTATCAAAACCTTCGCCTTAAACGAACATCAAACTGCTAAGGATACTTTTTTTAAGTATCCAGACGACACTTGCAAGCCTCACAAAACTGTCGCTAAACTGTCACAAATTAGCATTCTTAACTCCAAACTTCAAAGCAGAAACACGACACCTTTTTCATCATAAATTCAACCATAATGACACCTTGTAAGATCCTAGATCGAGAGCCACGAGGCTCTGATACCAATTGTGAAAAGCTAATAAAATCGTTAGATCATTTAAGCTCAGGTTGTTTAGACCTTTATCTAGGATAATATCAATGTTCATAAGTTATAAAAACAAAGCAAAATAAGAACAAAGATATTCAACAAGGTTTTCTTCATTAATAACCAAACGTTCTTCATAGCCCTAATTCTAGATGATCAATTCTAGAACGGTTACTCTAACTAATAACAGGAATCATAGATTCTTGAGGCTAAAACAAACAAACCCTAGGCGTCCACATTAGAGGACTTGACGCCTAGAATACACACATATTTACTTTAGTCGACTCTCATTGAGAACACACACTTTTCTGGATACATAAAACCTATAACCTGTATCTCTTTATATACTAGAGATAATAGGTTTTACAAAGAGATAAACATAAATCTTTTAAATATTTAATTGATCTTTTGTTATCTTATTTCTTCATAAGGAGATCTTTTGATATCTTTATAATTTGATATCTTTGACAAAATCTTCTATAATTCTCCATCAGCTTGTAGAATTCTTGAATGACGATTTTAGTCCTTTAGTTTCATTCTTGTTTTGTCTTATCAACTCAAATATAATTCCCAACAGTTAGTGTGTGTAAATTCAAATCCTATCATGCAAGAAAACTTTAAGTTGTGAGCACAACCTGTATGGATCTTCTTATCATAGTCACAATAACTAGGGTAATCATCAATTCCAACATTAAGTTCATCATCCCTAGTTCTAAATTTCTCAATTACCTCACCTTCCTCAATGGTGGGCATCAAATCATCTCCTTGATTTCTCCTAAGCTCAAATGTTTCATTTAAATCATTTAATTCAATGTAGTCTTCCAAGAAAGGGTTTAATGATCTATTTAACACTAAAGTCTCTCCTATTAGCCTAACTTCTAAATCAAGTTCCATTCTTTTTCTCAAACTTAGCATGTAGACCCTCTTAATTAAACTACTAGCTGGTTTAACACTTGTGAAAACAATCCTTTTTTTCCCCGACCCTTAAAGTAATCTTTCTTTTGTAAACATCAATCTTAGCACGGGTGGTAGACAAAAATGGTCTTCCAAGGATCAAGGGCACTTTGATATCCTCGGGCATATCTAGAATTATAAAGTCTATAGGGAAAGTAAATTTACCAATTCCTACTAGTACGTTTTCAGCTATTCTTTTTGGATATTTCACTGTCTTGTCTGCCAATTCAACTGTCAATTTAGTGTGAGCTAATTCGCCTAATCCTAAGTTACGGTAGGTCGTGAGAGGCATAACACTAATGCTTGCTCCTAAATCAACAAGGGCATTATCAAATCAAATATTATTAATAAAGCAAGGTAAAGTGAAACTCCCTGGGTCTTTCTCCTTTTGGGGTATGGATCGTGAAGCTTCAGAGTAAGCTTCCAAGAATTGTGGTCCATATGATCCCTTCTTTTCTTCACAGTAGTAACCATTCAAATGACTTGGAAATGGAATCGTCGTTTGTCTTGTCTCGTACATCAGTGTACGGCTCTGTCCAGTGGATACGGCGTATTAGGAAGATCTAATACGGCGTATTGGGCATGAATCAGCTTCAATAGTAGTTGAAATCGACTTGACTTGATCTCTCGGGTTTACTTTAGTAGAGCTAGGTAGACTTCCAAATCCTCTTTCCTGTAGTACCTTGCACATTTTCCTGATTTGTATTTCTAAAGTTTTAATCGATGCTCCTTGGTTACGAATGGCAGCATCCGTCGAAGCTCGGATTTCTTTAATCAAATTAGAGTTTTCTTCGTGTCTCTTTGTTGAATCTCCTATAAATTTGCTCAGGGTATCTTCCATTGATTGCCTTCATTCTTGGTATGAAGGATTTGGGTTGTTCCTTTGATAGAATCCTGGAGCTGTTCTTGAAAAGGTCCACAAAATTACATGTTGTAAGTTGCTTCGAGGGTTTTCCCTTCTTATTTTAGTGGGCAATCTTTGATGTAATGGGGTCCTTTGCGTTGTTCACATCCTACTTGAGCAGCATAAACTTTTTCATTTACCTTTTTTATTTCTCTTCCAAGGTTGTTTAGTTATGCTTGTATTGCTGCTAATCCATCAGAAGTTTTAGTATTTCTGACTCTTGATGTTCCATTGTGCCATTTTTGAGAGTATTCAGCCATTTCTTGGATGGCTATTTTTGCATCAGCAGCAGTCTTTGATGGTATGGCACCTCTTAAATCAAGAATTTGTCAAGTTGGAACATCCAATCCATTATAGAACAAGACTACCTCCTGCATCTTTGTTAAATAGTGTTGAGGACACTTCATCAAGAGCTCTTTAAATCGTTCCCAAGCTTGATAGAGGTTTTTGTCTGGCTCTTGTTGAAAGTTGTTGATTTCCTCCATTTTCTTTGTAGTACGAGCAGGTGGGCAATATTTGCTTAGAAACTTAGTCTTCGAATCTTCCCAGGTTGTAATCGAACCAGTTGGTTTATTTCTTAGCCATCGAATTACGGGTCCGGTAAGGGACATGGGGAAGGCTCTAAGCATCACTTGGTCTATATTAATATTAGGAATGTGGAATAAATCCATGATCTTAAGAACTTTCTTAATGTGTTCGTTCGCATCTTCATGATTCGAACCGCTAAAGGTGTTAGTTCGTAGTTTCTTGAGAAATTGGCCCTTTAGTTCAAAGCTATCATTGTCTTCAATTTTAGGCCTAACAACCCCCGATCCATAGTCAGCTCAGGTCTGGATCATGTACTATTCCATAGTTTCTGCCATTGTTTTCGCTTCTTCTTCCTCCGAGTTTTCTTGGTCAGAAAATAAATTGAAATCAGGCGATCTCAACTCCTCAAGACTTAATGTCTTGAAGTGTCTCTAAGATGATCAAAATTATCATTTCGGATATAACACCCCGTGTTTTAGGGTCATTGACGTCGTCAATAAATTCGCTATGTACTTTTAGTATTGTACGCGTTTGCTTTAAATCGTAAACGTTAAGTTAAATCGCGTACGCTAAAAATTATCGTTCAATGTAAACGGGCATCAAACAATTAAATGTTTACATCAAGCAAGTGTTAAGTAATTATTTTTAAATTGATTTTGTTTCGCGATAAAATACGTTTAGGCATACCCGGAACCACCAAAACTTTTCTACGCTTCAACAAATACCCACTTTTAT
>BQNB010107074.1:0-23245 GCA_026074375.1 Tanacetum coccineum | reverse complement strand
TTTTTTAGAGTTGGAACCAAAATTTTAAGTTATTAAAATGATGTGTCAAGATCACCTATCCAGTCAAATAGATTTTTTTTTCTTTTTTAATTATGTAAGTAAAGTAAATATGTCACGTTATTGTGTGAAAATAAATGCTAATTTCTTTATGAATATAGCATTTTCGTTGAAATAATATCCTATCTTAAAATGACGAAACAACCAGATGTTTTAGCTAATCAAGTTTGTACATAGACGTAAAATGTCACGAGTCAAATTGGAGAAAATACTTGCTAGACATACACAAAAAGATGAAAATTCGTTGATAAGTCTATTTATTTAGCTTTGAAGCAACAAATTCCCCACTATTTGGACCAAATTGGACGGTTCTCTCTTGTTGCAACTATATTTGGCCCTTTTTGTTGACGTCGACCCTATCTGAGTAACTTATGGTATAAGTATGGGTTTAAGCCGCATAATTAGCGGTGGCAATTCGTGTCGGGTTCGGGTTGGCAGATTCGGGTTGACAGGTTGGCGAGTCAGAAAACTCCAACCTAAACCTGACCCGTTTAAATAATCTAGTCAGCTATATCAACCCTAACTTGTTTACACATAACCCGAACCTAACCCATTTAACCCGTATATATACTTTGGTTGGCGGGGTAAATAGGTTACACGGGTTGAATATGTTAAACGGGTTTCGAGTTGACCCATTTAATCTGTTTATAAACAAAAGTTGGCTCATTACACTGGTTAAATAGGTTAAACGGGTTTGCGAGTCGACCCGTTTAACCCGTATAATAAAATATAATAATTTTTACTTTAAAAAAAATCTTAAACGGGTTGACGGGTCGACTCGTTTAATTTATTCCCAACCCGAACTTGACGTGTTTAATTAACGGGTTAGACGGGTCAAGCCAAACCCGATCCGAAATCTATTTAGACTTAACCCGAACCTATTAATTTTCGTGTCGGTTTCATGTCGAGTCAGAAATTGCCACCCCTACACATAATACACGTATAATAAAGACATTAAAAAAACATATATAATCCATATATAACTTAAGACATATAATAACGATACATTTAACTATATACTAAAGAGCATGACACTTCTTTATCATTTAGTGCATTGTGCACTATTCATGCTACAGTACTAAAAAAGTTGGCTAAAAAATAGCCCAAAATTTGGCCTGTTAGGCTCCCATTTTGGGCCGGCTTAAAATTTTTTTAGTAAGAATTAAATAAATAATTTTATAAAAAAAATTTGGTTGGCACAAAATAAAGGAAAAAAATACAATAGTACCGACTTATTCAGATAAAAAAATACCCGCGAAAATATGTTACAAAAAAAAAACAAAAGCCTCATAGAGAAAAAAAATAACCTTTAAACATGAGGCCCAACACACAAGCCCATATATATATAAAAAAAAGTATTAAACATGATACCGAAAAAATAACTCCGCAAAAAAAATAAAAAATAAACGCCCCCCAACAACGCGCGGGACATAAAAAAAACTCTATATAGCAAAGAAAAACAAACTTTTAAATATGAAGACCAATACATAAGCCCATATAAGAAAAAAAACAAATTATTAAACATGAAACCGAAAAAATAAACCCGCACAAAAAAAAAAAATATTACGCACCGCAACAACGCGCGAAAACATAAAATTAACCCATGTATTAACACAATTCAGTATACATCTTCATTTAACAATGTTCAAAAATTACCCCGCCGCAACACGCGGGCACATTTCATCTCGTTTAAAAAAAAAACGCTTTTATTGTATGACTTAAACCAACATATATAATCCACATATAACTTGTAGCTTTTACCGGTAAAACAAGTTTTCATTTTTAGCACGAATATGAAAGTTTAGGTATTAAATAAGTAGCATTTTAGTACATAACGGGAGATTTATTGCTTAGTTTTTTTAGTACACGTATCTAGTGTCTTGGTTCCTATAAGTGTTACCATATTGAACAAGGCCAACAAAAACTAAAGGTGTTAAAAACATACAATTGTGGAGTTTTCAATATTGGTTAAGCTGCTGAGCAGTATATACCGCGGACCAAACCAAACATATTCAAGTCCTCGATCCATCCTTTTTCTCATATTCGGTCTTCGGTCCAGTCCAGTTCGGTCACAAAACCAGCAATTATGCTTTGTTAGACACCGGACCAACCCGGAAATGGACCGACCATTTCGGTCTGGTGTTTAGGACAACATCGGTTTTCGGTTCGGTCCGGTTTTCAGACCGTGATAAGCCCTAGTTAAGCATGGCAAATGAGCATAAAATAGCCTAAACATGTGCTTTATACTACTTCTCCGAGAGGAGGCCCGAAAGGAATTTATAAAGTTAAAGAGATGTATAGTTATAAATCCAACATTCTTTTCATCCAAGACAGCTACATACATGGAGGAAATATATGTAAAAAGATCCCAAGGTAAAAAGAGAAAAAAAGGGATTAATTAGGGGGTACGCAAGGCGAATGCCTTAAATAAACCAATTAACCGCGAATATTAAACCATATTTTTTTAACCTGTGAATTACCATAATGATTGATTTGTGTTGATCTCATTGTCAAAAAATTTGATGAAGCTTTTACTGAAATATTGACATTTGTAGCATGTGAAATGGTGGCCGGTGTCACAATAAACCCGCTTCAAAGAGGTTTCTCCTTCTTAGGGTTTCGTCTACCAGTTTGAAAGTTTTCTTCACAAGTTTTTGGTCAAGAGCCGTAGTTCGGTAGATCTTGAACACGCGGTCTTGGTGATCACATGTCACATTTTGATAGTACAACTCTTCAAACTTTTTCTTTACAAACCTGAAAACATAAATGATAACGTTACATCTAGAAGTGGCAATTTAGACCTATTTTACATGTCCATGAATTGGCTCGGGTTATGTTTTATCTTCAACAGGTCAAACTAGCTAAAAAAAACCTTGAAACAAAAGCAGTAAATTGCTCAAACTGTATTTTTAATGGATACATCCTCTTAAATTTTAATCAAATTAAAAAAAAAAAGATTATTATTGAACTGACAATGTTTCTGTAATCATAGTTGACACTAATTATTGTTTAAAAATATCAACTCGCAAATAATTTACTCGTTTTGACCCGTTACACACCCCGATTGACCCCTACTATTTTCAGCTCAAGTATAGCAAATGCAGCTAATGAGAATCGTCAGAAAAATAAACGCTTACTCATATGCATGCTCAACTTCTTGCTTTCCTGTTGCAACGGGTTGATAATCTTTAAACCACTCACATACGTTCAGGGGCACCTAATAAAATTAACTCTAAAGATCTTAGACTAAAAGATGCAGATACTTGATGACATTAGTTATAAAGTTCAAAACCACCACTTACTTTTGAAACCTTCTTCTCGAAAATGTCAAACTTGTTTAGAAACAGCATGAAGGATGTTTTCTGCATAGGCCAAAAAACACAAGCAGTCCTCATCAGGTAAGAACGGCATATAGACAGTTAGGATCTTAAGTCATGAATATTATTAACACTGAACAATATATAAATCACTCCAAAAGAGGAAAAGTGTCGAAGAACCATATGATTTAACCTCGAAACACTTTTGCTTTAGGACCCATTCAAAGAGTTCTTTTGTCTCCATCATTCGGTTCTTGTTTTCATCTTCAAATAAGGTTTGATCGTACCTGGAGACGGTTAAAATATTAGATCAATCACGTTAGCGTTTGGAGTTGTCAATATATACTCATATCTGGAAAATAATCTTACTCGCTAATAGCCGCACAAAATATCACAGCTGTAACACCTTCAAATAAATGAATCCACTTCCTTCGCTCATTTCTCTGGCCTCCAACATCAAAAAGTTTATATACTTCGCCGCTCTTTTTGTTCTCCCCAACAGGGCTGCAATCATCCATATTATTACAATATTATTAGACTTTAATAGCGAGATATCGACATAGGTAGCACTGTCGACACCAGAGAAGTGGCAGAAGGTAATTTGACAGACATACGTAATTAGATAATAAAAATATAAGGTTAAACAACCGAAACATATTCTACCTGAACTGGATTTCTACTACACCGGTTGTACGAACACGTGCATGGAGAACATCCTCCTGCTCATTTAAAAGGTGTTAACACTTGAAGAATATCATTCAATAAAACTACCTTAACTATGAGACGATATATCAAAAAAGTTTCAACAGGTGTAAAAATAAAATAACACAGGGGGAGAGTCTAAATATCATTCAAAGGGGTGATCTCATAACTGGGACATCCTCATCCTTACTCTAACACTCGCCTAAGGCTCGCCCTTTTTTGTTGAAATTGCAATTAGTATGGAGAAACTGTAAGAATATTTGTTTATTACCATTTATAACAAGTTTTGAGACAGGTTAAGCACCGCATTACAACATCCTAACGTGTTCTATTCGAAAATTAAGATAATCATAGTAATATTATAGAATTTTCTTAATCATAATCAAATTCCAGTATGCATGAATGACATTAAGAACTTGACAATAGAGAGTTAATGGGTCAACCAACTCAGCCCAGCCTTTCTCTACCAGTACTTAGAAATGACATATTTCAACCCGAATCATTTTGACCCCTTACCCAACTCGTCCACCCCTTGATTAACAGCTGCTCAACCTAAACACCCGTATTAGATTTCACTTACATGGGAAACATGTTCTTCGATGTAGAGACCAATATGCCAAATTATATACAGTCACCAGGGTGTTTTTCTATACTAATATCTTACTGAAGTAGTTACGGGATGTCACTACAATAGAGTAGGCATGCAGATTTAAGCTAGTTACCTTTGTAGGAATATAATTTGTATCTGACAATCTCTGCAAGTTTTCCATAAAATAATCGGCACAATCTGGAACTTGAAGCTCATTCCCACGAGCATATGTTTCCTGCATGCGGTAAGACACAACATCAGACTTGACATGAACCATCAAGATGAGTAAGGCTACTAAAACAATTATCTGCCACGTGTGACAGAGATACCTGTATGGCTGGATCTTTCCAAATCTGTAGAATGTCCTGAACAAGCTCTTCAGTAAGGCGGGGATAATCCAACCTGCCTCCAATTTCTGATAGTTTCTCTCCAATTTCCTAGTAAACACGCATGTTTAATTGTTTAGAACTTGAATATTCTACAATTTCCGGTCGATAGAATAATTGCATTGAATGGGTCCAACAAGTTTCGGTTTACTTTTTTTATCATACCGTCCACGAGATAAAGATACAAACTCAATAAATAATCTAAAAAAAGAATTATTTGAACTGTTAGTAGTTCTCCAAGAGTAAACCAAATTTCAAGGCCAGGTATCAACCAGTTATGCAAGTTTATTGTTCCTTGCCAGAAACTGATATTAAGGGTGTTTGAACCTGTATTTTGTTACGAATTATTGAAATTTGAGGTTACAATAATGTAACATGGGATGGAACAGTCGATGAACATGTGAAGTGACGAGCTCATATTACCATATTGTCAGCGGATAAGCCATACTTAGATGAACCTGCTTCACTCAGAGCCAGCTCCCTTGCCCCGTCATGTAGTATCTATGTAAATATGAAAAAGATTAATATAAGATAACAACCATGGTGTCCTTAACATCACAATGATTCAAGTGGTATTTAAAAACTGTGTTTTAATTTATTTATAGTTTACAATGTGCCGATGGGGTGAAAACAAAAAAATAAAACCTAAACACACCCTTTCAAGTATTGCATACTTTTATTGTCTGATAGACATTCGCGTGGATGACTGAGGTGTAGCTCTGGAGCTCTCTCTCATCAAAGCCAGTCTGAAAGAGTAGTTTTATCTGCACGAATAATCATGTTCTCCACTCTTTAGTATTTGGAGAAACACTGTTAATGGGCAATATATATAAAAAGATGTGGACAATGATGTTACCTGTTTGAAAATAGTGGACTTCCCCGACTCTCCAGCACCTAAAAAAAGAGCACCAGTTGACAAATTCATGAGAATATTAACCAAAAACATTAAATATATTACTAACAACCATAATAGTTAAAAAAAAATCCAATCGGCCATCTTTAAAGTGTTAACCTCAATTCATGTCTAAAATTTTGTTAAACATAACTTCTCAAGATCTAAACCGATTCAAATTTGTCTCCGTGTCAAGCTCTCTCTGTGTTATTATGACTACAAAAATGTAGCAAGATCATTCCTGAATTAACATCCGCGTTAATACATACTATAGTTTTTTATAGTATATCTTTATTCTTTAGTAACCATAAATCTGCTAGACCAGGGACTAAAAGGGTACTTTCTGGGCTTGTTAATCATTAAATGTACATAATACAGCAAGGAATTCTCATCTAAGGGGTTCTTTAACTTATATGCTCATAGTATCAAACCACCTCCTAACGTACCAATACATAAAAATGAAATCAATTAAAGCACCTACACGCACACACTGCATAAAGAACCTATCTTCTTAGACAAGATTAAGACTGTAAAAGTAATTATACCAAGTAATAAAAGCTTCTGAATATGTTTCTCTGCCTTCGTTTCTTGCTCAATCCGCCTTTCTATTTCTGCCGCCTGAAAAATAAAGCATCGATGTCAAATTGAAGGGTACGTGTAGAAATTATAATTACAGAACAAAAGAGGAAAACGGAACAGAAATGAGAGTTTGTGCACGTTACGTGAGCATTTTCTTCTGTGTTTGCTTGGTTACCACGTTTGTGTCTGCTGCAGAGTAAGCCCATGTTCTGAACTAGAGTATCTAGCATGGAATTTTATACCAACCAATAATCAAGATGCTTTTCATCAGGCGAGTCTCGTGCAGTTTAATTTAAATATAAGGAGCTCACCTAAAATTTTCATCAACGAAAAAAGTCATCATCTAGCAATTCATTAGGACAATTTTCATATGTTGGTCAGATATATAGAATAGCATGTGGAAAAATGGAAATTTTAATTTAACCCTAAGCGAAGGCCAAGTAGTAGCACGGCTTTCACACTAGGTTGATGTGATGACGTACCATGTTTGAACCACTTCTAGCAACCTAAGGATTACATGAAGTAGAATGTATATCTTTAATTCCACAAAGTTTCAGGGAAAAAAAGGATTTCCCTAAACTGCCGCAATTTAATGTAATCTTCCTATACTATTTGCACATGCATACAGGCTTCCATTTTTCTTTCTGTAATATACTGGCGTTTTATTTTTTGTAACCATGTTTCTGAACTATTATGCTCTACAATTGACATCTACAGAAAAGAGGAGGACTCTAAATGCTCCATTCAACTCTAATAACCCGCTCCATTCACTATAACCATAATGACCCCTCGATCCCAATAATATCTTTACAAAAAGGCAAGTTTTGGTTAACGCGCATTCAAATTTTAGTAAACATGGTGAAACAATTTTAAGATCAAGTATTTGTGTGATTACAAGATAATCATACACGTGATATAGGGTACCAAAAGAAGTGACGTGTATGGTCGTGATCAAATATACGCATGACGACATTACGTAGTAGTAGTACCAAGTAACAACTAAGCTACGTGTCGCCTTTGTAAGGTAACAAAATATTCGTATTGACTCCTTAACGTCATCCATGTAATCAACACTCGAAAACGACAATTCATAACTTTGAGTGTTTCATCGTTATCTTATCCAGAACTAATTCTGGACAAAACATTTGTTGGTTTTCCATGAGCCAAATTGCAAAACTAACTTTAGACTCTATAAACAAAAAGCGTTTTATAGTTAACAGAATACTAATGCAAACTAAAAAAATGCGAGAGACCCCAAGATCAATTATTGCTAGGTGCAAACAACTCACGCCAACCTTCCCAAAAAGGGGTGGGCTTTACCCGGTTTGAGTATTTGTAGTGTAAATTTTCTAAAATATCTGGGTTTTTTTTAATCCCCCCCCCCCTTTTTTTCCAAAGAACCAATTTGTAGTGTAGTTTCTAAAAATTATCGAAATGTGCCCCTCTAGCAAAAATTTCTGGCTCCCCCACTACTCAAACCCCATGTATTAGTCGGCCAAAACGGCAAAAACCATGGTTAAAAAAACAAATAAAAATTAATCATTAAAACTGACGCAACATTTAACAAGTAATTTCCAATTTACTTACAAAATAAACTATAAAAATTCGATTAATGAATAAAACAGTAAAAATTAAATGTTGAAAAATAAAAAATCAAAACAAACTATGATAAATAATTAATAAAATTTCCTGAAAATAATAAAAATAAGAAAAGAAAGAAACAATAAAGTGAGTTAAAAAAATCCTTAACAACAATGCGAAAGAAATGTATATTGAACTAACATCGAATTAACCAAATAACTAAAACATGGATTTATAAAAAAAATAAAAAAATGGAAGCGGTTAAAAAAGAAGCTAACCGAGAGTAGGATCCACCACCGTCTGATGATCTGCTGAGTGAGGAGGGTTTGAATGAAGTAATGCTAGTTGTACTAGTAGTACGTGTTGGTTTTGGTTGCTGCTATTTAACTATGGTTGAGTTAGGGTTTGACTGCCTGACTCGTTGTTTCTAATAGTACAAATGCTGTACATAGCTGGACTCTATGTTTTGACTAGAGCCAAATTTTATGCGTCTTAGACTGGACGGTGGTGGTGGTAAACCCACCTGACACGTCAGCGCCAAATTAGTTTTCTCTCTTCAAACAAAACTCACCTTACAACTCATATTTCAATCGTAATAAGAACTCACATCACCACTAAAACTCATATTTTATTAAAATACCTATTTTATATAAAATACAACCCGCTAAATACTCACACACTCACAACAAAATAAAATATATTAATGAAAAAGTGAAAGGGTCCACCATTATCACAACTCACATATGTGAGTTTCTTACCGAATGACTCTCAAAAATTGTCAAACTCACCGGTGAGTTTTAGACCGGGATGGGACTCGCGTGTGACTTGGGAAAGTCACCTAGGTGAGTTTGGCCAAAGTCACCACCATATCGTCGGGGTTATGTTAAAAATAGGACCCTAAACTTAAAGGCAATCAAATGAATACAACATTAACACCCGAAGTGCGGCGCACAAAATAAAAAGTGCGGCGCACTTTGACCCCCGAACAGCCTATAAATACCCTCCTTGGCTCTTCCATTTCATATATTTCTCACACAAACTTATATCTTACACACACATATTCATTAGAGCCTTTGGAGAGGAGGAAGGAGTAGTGAGGATCCTTAGATCCAATGATCCAAACACCCCTTTAATCCGCCACTTACCACCATTTCACCACCATAAACCACCACCATAGCCACGAATTTCCAGAGTTCTAACACCATATCTAGCCTACGTATCATCCATTTCTAGAATCTAAACACTTCTCACTTTGATTCTTAGAGGATTCACACCAAATTCTTCTAAAATCACTACCATAAATCTTGTTACCAAACACCCTATTTGGTGACACGTTGCGGATTCCCAGAAGTTACTTGGTATATTCCGGGTTATCTCAGTAGCATTTGGTTGTTGGTTGATCATGGAACTATTGGTTTTGGGTTGGTGGTTGTTGTAGTCGAAATATTGGTATTGGTACTTTGTTCTAATATGTGAAACATGAATTATATTTGGATGATTTTGCTATGACTTATGAATATACATGTTTATGAATTTGATGTTATCTTGCTTGGATCCTTGTTTATCTTTGGGTATATCATTGTAATTGAAATAGGCCGAAAGGGTTAATTGTCTTGATGTATTTTGAATCGTTTGTCTGTGGCGTGTCAATATCATACTTGTGAGAATTGTGTGGTAAATTGATAAACAACCCAAGTAGACTAATGTTTAAGACCCTTTCTTATGTTGACCGACCGGGTTGGGAGGAATTTATATTTATGCATATTTGATATAAATCATTCTTAATGCACTCGTGATGATATAGTATATAGGCCGAAAGGATTCTATGTTATCATTGGTAGATATGTTTGTTATTATGATTACCCGTCATATATGACTTGTATGATTTCGTTTATATAAAGTCTTGCTCTATTTCTATCTATTATGTTATGTGAATCGTGTCTTGTTCCTTGCTTGCTTTATACACACGTTTTGGCTATTTGATCCGTGACAATCAATTAGCTTTATTACTCGATAAACAATCTGTGAATTGCTACAAATCCCGTGGAACGACCTGAACTTACCTAAAGCTATATTATACATGAACGGGTATACTTCCCGAGTGTTGGGTTTTTAGTAAAAATCTGTATTTCTAGTTATTATAAATTTAAAGCTTGTGAAAACACACATCAATGTTTTTGGCGCCGTTGTCGGGGATTTGTTTAGTTGTTTGCAGATTGTTTGCTAGTCTTGTGCATGCTTCGTGTGTTTAAATCTCTTAAAATATGTCTCCTGTTGCAGAAAGTTCGGCGCACATCTTTATGTGTGCGCCGCACTTCCCCTGTTCTCGTTTCTTATTTTGCAGGTTTATGCCCAAGTGCGTCGGTTTCACACCAAACCCATCGTACTCGTCTTGTGACCTTGTCCATCTCGTGACTGATTAAACCAAAAGTTATAAACTCGTCATACAGTTTTCTGGCAAACTGAACCAAAAAATCATTTTTCTTCAGGAAGTACACCACACATACAATTTGTGCGCTAGTTTTCCTAAAAACCCAGGAAGTACGCCGTACTTTACCTAAGTACGCTGCACTTTCTGCAAATTTTCACAAACATAATCTGATTTAAAACCAAAACCCAAACAAAACCCAAATTGTTAGTCTTAGGTATGTGATCATTTGAAATTTTATTTTATATGATTTTATGCCTTGTACAATTGTGAATATTTAGGTTGTCATTAAAAAATATCAAAAAGATTTTTAATTATTTTTGCTTATTTTTTATTACTGGCATGTTCCTGTTATATAATAAAAATCATGCATTTGTTAGATTTTAGTTTCTCTTGTGTGCATCTATTAAAATTCTAAAAATTTGTTGTCAAAATTCATAGTACGTTGCACTTGTTATTAAGTGCGTCGCGTTTTCTCAACATTCAAAAAATCAATTTTGTATAAAAATAATAATCAGATGAAATTTCTTTTTGTTTTATCAACTGTGAGTATTTGTAATGTGTTTTTATTTGTTTCTGCATGCTTGCTTGTTTGTGTGTGTTTGCTTATGTAAAAAATGGTCAAAACTATAAAATCTTAAAAAAAGAGTTTCGTGTTTCCTTTTATTTAGTTGGTTTGTTTGTGTTTGTCTATTTTGAGTTTGCATGTGTTTGTATTTGTGATATTAAATAATTAGTAAAAAATAATCTAAAAATATGTTATCTATCATAATAAAACCGCCACACATATTTTGTTGTGCGGCGTACTTTTGTCATTTTTCCCACACTAGTATTTTAAAATATTTGAAAATTTATAAAAAAATTAGGTTATAAGTACACCACACTTTCTTTTAAGTGCGACGCACTTCTAGTGTAAAAAAATATAAATAGATATGTAGATAAAAAGAAAAACAATAAAAAAAATTTATACGTTATATAATTATTGTATGTTAGTTTTGTGTTTAAAAATTGAAAAACCGAAAAATATTTGTTTTAATATTTTCTTTGTAATAAGTTTTCGTACCTTAAATAATTATTATGTGATTAATATGTATTTGTCTTTAAACCAAAACTCATATATATAAAAAAAACTAAAAATCCAAAAAGATTTTATGCGTGCTTGTTTTTAGTTAATTGTGTATAAATAAAAATTTTGAAAAAAAAATATATAAAATATATAAAATATATAAAAAAATGTTTTGAACTTTGTGGGTGTGTTCGCTGGAAACCCTCACGAGACTATAACTCGTCCACTATGGACACCGAGGGGTTTAAAGGCTTGTTGCATACGCTAAATGCAACTGTCGTGTCTATGAAAGTGCCTTTTTGTATTTTACGGTTTTCGTAGTTTTCTTTGCAGATTAAATAAATAAATGGAGCTTGGATTTGTGGTGATACTTATCACGTAAGGATGTGATATATTTGGATCAGTATATTACATGTGTTAGAATACACATGCTTGGCGTTCCGTTTCACGCCATATTCAACCAAGTACTTAAGAGCTCCGAGAAGTTTCGTTTCTCTTATATTTATTTCTCCCATTATGCTATTTTTAAGTTATTTTCTGACTACGCATAATGCTCAACTTAAGTGTGGAGGGAAAAGAAATTGAAAAATTAGACTCATTATTAATTTCTAATTTTTGTTCGCCTTCGGTAATCTAAAAATCTATTCTTGTTTTAAAAATTTTTGCCACTTAGGTTAATATATTAGAATAAAACATAGTAGAAAATAAATAAAGTTTTGAAATCAGATATGTGTCCCGATTGATAAAGCAGATCCGACTCGGGATTGATTACATTACTTGCGCATTTATAACCATTCCAGTAAATATGTGAGGATTTTGAGCCTGTATATAGCATACGTATTTTATGCTTGATTCATTTGATTATGAGTGTGCCGGTGATTTATTGATTCTAAAACTTGTGCTTGATAATCATTACGAGACCGCATTGAGATCACGTTCGCGTGATATAGGTATTTTTATGTGATAAAGATGCAACTTAGGATTTAACTCAAATGGCCATTCCATTTTATTTATTCATTTAGCTAATTACATTGATTAGCTAACCACCCAAATAAAACCTTATGTTAGCACTCATCTTTAGTGCTAGATACCTCTAGTTTAGCATGTTGAGCCATTCTATTCATTTTTCTCATCCACTAAAAAAATATATAAAAAAAATATAATTTTTAGCCTAGCCTTACCCCTTGTCGAAAGTCTCTATGGTTGGTTGCTAGTTGCTCGGTATGATTGGTTGATTTTTGCTCATAGTTTGTTCGCACTTTGCTTTAAGTGTTGTACCATTCCAACGAAGATGAAGAGTTCAAGCTTCGTGTTTCGTATTTCTTGTGGTGAACACTTATATTAAGTGTAGGGGAATTGTTAGTTATGTGAAGGATTGATTGAAAAAAATAAATGAAGAAAAAAAAAGAAAAAAAGTTATTAAAAAATCGAAAAAGAAAAAAAGAGAGCAAAAGAAAAGTATGAATAATATTTGAGATGTTGGTTGCTTGTGACGTATTGCTATATTACATTTGTGCCGGTTTGATTATGATCCAGAGAGGTTGAATGTTCGATAACCTTACGGGTTTGTGGATTGTCGTAACTAGCAACGTGGATTCTTGGACTTGTCGACATGTATATTTTAAACCATTTCCAGTAAATATTTCTCATGCCTTATCCACATCACTACTACCCCTTAGCCTAACGTTACAACCCGAATTAAAGTCCTCTTTTGATATTTATATCTGGTGCTTACGCCTTGTTGGTGCAGTTTTGTTTCTTGTACAAGCCTATGGTAACTTAATGAATCATGCCTGAGCAATTGAGTGTGATTTCCTTTTTACCCTCTATTACATCACCTACGAGTTGCTGAAAACAGGCCAAAGTGCGACGGTTTTACCAAATGTGCGGCGTACTTTTGAGTCGGTGGAAAAATTAAAGGCAATTAAATAAAGACATCATTAACACCCGAAGTGCGGCGCACAAAATAAAAAGTGCGGCGCACTTTGACCCCCGAACAGCCTATAAATACCCTCCTTGGCTCTCCCATTTCATATATCTCTCACACAAACTTATATCTTACACACACACATTCATTAGAGCCTTTGGAGAGGAGGAAGGAGTGGTGAGGATCCTTGGATCCAATGATCCAAACACCCCTTTAATCCGCCACTTACCACCATTTCACCACCATACTACCACCACAAACCACCACTATAGCCACGAATTTCTAGAGTTCTAACACCATATCTAGCCTACGTATCATCTATTTCCAGAATCTAAACACTCATCACTTTGATTCTTAGAGGATTCACACCAAATTCTCCTAAAATCACTACCATAAACCTTGTTACCAAACACCCCATTTGGTGACACGTTGCGGATTCCCATAAGTTACTTGGTATATTTCGGGTTATCTTAGTAGCATTTGGTTGTTGGTTGATCATGAAACTATTGGTTTTGGGTTGGTGGTTGTTGTAGTCGAAATATTGGTATTGGTACTTTGTTATAATATGTGAAACATGGATAATATTTGGATGATTTTGCTATGACTTATGAATATACATGTTTATGAATTCAATGTTATCTTGCTTGGATCATTGTTTATCTTTTAGTATATCATTGCAATTAAAATATGCCAAAAGGGTTAATTGTCTTGATGTATTTTGAATCGTTTGTCTGTGGCGTGTCAATATCATACTTGTGAGAATTGTGTGGTAAATTGATAAACACCCCAAGTAGACTAATGTTTAAGACCCTTTCTTATGTTGACCGACCGGGTTGGGAGGAATTTATATTTATGCATATTTGATATAAACCATTCTTAATGCACTTGTGATGATATAGTATATAGGCCAAGAGGATTCTATGTTATCATTGGTAGATATGCTTGTTATTATGATTACCCGTCATATATGACTTGTATGATTTCGTTTATATAAAGTCTTGCTCTATTTCTATCTATTATGTTATGTGAATCATGTCTTGTTCCTTGCTTGCTTTATACACACGTTTTGGCTATTTGATCCGTGATAATCAATTAGCTTTGTTACTTGATAAACAATCAGTGAATTGCTATAAATCCCGTGGAACGACCTGGACTTACCTAAAGCTATACTATACACGAACGGGCATACTTCCCGAGTGTTGTGTTGTTAGTAAAAATCGGTATTTCTAGTTATTATAAATTTAAAGCTTGTGAAAACACACATCAGAAGATTACGAGCTTACAGCGCAACCCCATAATGGTTATGCTGTAACATTGAAGATGTCCAAACTATAGAAACTATTTGAAGGTTACGACGTAACACCATAACTGGTTACGCCGTAACAAGTGCTTAATTATGAAATGCCGTGTATGAAGGTTACGACGTAACACCTTTATTGGTTACGCTGTAACAGGTTTGAAACCTATAAATAGAGGCCTCATTCAGCTATTTTGACATCACTTCCTCCATAACCAATTAGAGAGGCGACAAATGCTTCTAACTTCGAAGAATTCCCTATGGAGTCCAAGGGAGATCACACTTTACTTACTTTATGTTTTTAATCGTTAAAATACAAATACTGTAAGAATTATGAGCTTTCAATCTATGATTACTTTTATTTCTTGTTGTGTTTCTGTTACCATGAGCGTCTAAGCACTTAAAGTGTCGGCATAGTTATATAGTTACTATTGTTTTGATGTTTGTTTCTTGTTAAATTATGGTTTCGTTAGATATTCCTTTACTATCGTGTAACCCTGGGTTTTGGTAGTATTGCGGGTGGTTTTGATCTTGCTTGTCCCATTATTAGATTACCAATTCAATATGGGATCAATCGGGTACTAGGGAGGATTTTAGACTCCATCCATAGTGTAGGAACTAACCGGTATCCGCAATTGTCACTTAATATACTTAAAAAGCACAGGAACTCTTTTAGAGGGTGTTAATAATATGTATAGATTATTAGATAAGTTTTAGGAATTGTTGGGATTTACCACTGCAACCTGGATAACCTACCTCCTATACGATTTGGACTGATTCGGAATCACAGGGAGTATAGGATAGACTAAATATACCTATTCAAGTCTATCGACCTTAGAAACCACTAATGAAACCATAGTTTAAAATTGCACAGAAAAACGTATTCATAACAGTAGTAATGAAGTAACTAGGTTAGCATGTTTTCTCTCCTGATATCTCCAAACTCTTTTTATTTCAGTATTTTATTTATTCGTATTTTTAATTCATACCAAATAAAAAAACCCAATTTTAAAACGTGACATTTCAAATTAAAACTAATTACAACTTAGCTCTTGGGACGATCTCGGATTTACCATTTTGTACTACCCACGATCGGGTTCTCTGCCTGTTATTGCGTTGTTAGGTAGATCGAGTTTTATAAATTTAAAACTTGAGTAAAATATATTTAAAAATAAATACGCATCAAGTTTTTGGCGCCATTACCGGGGAGCTAAAAATTAGTAGTAATTTGATTTTTTGCAATTATGTCTTTTCTCACCTCAATCTATTCTCTAGGAAACATCATGGACGAGGTTGACATTGAAGATCTCACCATTGAGCAATATCTTAGGCTGACACAAGAAAGTGAGGCACCCAAAAAAGTTGAAGATATGACTATCGCCGAGTACTTGGAATACGAGGGAAAGATAAAAGAGAACCACTGCAACAATACTAAATCCTACCTTCCAACCTATTTCGGTAAAAGTACAACAAACTACGACCCAACCTTGGAATTTGCTCACTACTTCAGTCCTAACCAACCAAGCGCCAAGTCCGATTATGATTCAGAAGAAATTGAGGAAGAAGTTTAATACATGACTGACGATGAAATAGTCATGAGTGAGCAAGAGGAAAGTGACCATGAGTATGCTCAGAGCACTCAGCACTTTGAAGATGAGGAAGATGTTGACGAATGGTTGAACGCTGAGATAAAAAGCACATGGGTATGCAGAAAGTTAAGAGCAAGAAGGATGCTTTAATTAGTATCATTAAGTCTATTAGACAGGAGATGAGAGATGGTATCAAGAAAAGCCAATTTGAAGCCTCGACAGTTAATGTAAGTGATGAAGTATCTTTCATCACTAGTAACGATATAGCCAACGAGGACAAAAACACTTCAAATACTGCACCTTGTCTGCTACCCAAAGAACTAAGCCCAAGAAGTTTTCTTCTTCCTTTCAATATTGATAACCATAATTTTTATGCTGCTACTACATTAGATGCTAAGGATAATATCATGCCACAAAGAGTTTATGAATATCTAGGTTTAGATAAACTCAAAGGTACGAGCACCTTAGAAAGTACTACAGGAACTAACGAGCCCCTATGAACTATCAATATCTTGGTAAAATTTGGAAAGTTAGAGTTTCTGTGTAATTTCGTTATAAAAATAGCTGAAGATATTATAATCTTAGGAAGACCATTCCTTGAATAAACTCGTGCCTAAATTGAAGTTTTCAATGAAGAAATTTCATTTAAAATAGGCAGAAAAAAATTAAATTCGACATGAAGTCTCACCAAAGCATCGAGAAAATTTACATGGTAAGCATTAGACAAGAAGAGGAAATATTTAATCCTCTTAAAATAGGAATAGACCTATTCTCTTATGAATCCCCTGCATGCTTACAAATTTGAACAAAAAACTAGATCCTATGGTACTCTTAACCCATAGGATGAAATAGCAGGACCTGTTAGTCTTTCACCCGATAGAAAAGGGTTAGTTAAGAGATGGCATGTATGCAAACCCATTCATGTAACCTATGATGATAAAAGTGGTGAAGATTGTGGGATGTGGCCGACATGCGACCCTGACTTAAAATTTTACTTTGGATATGATGAAGTCTTTAGGGTAAACGAGCATGGGACACTTAGGCAGTGGATATGTTTTCATGATCATGAGAGACGAGCTGTGAAAGGGAGTCATATGGGATTTGCTGACTGTTGGGAAAAACAAGTCAATCGGTCAACGTACTGCTAAGCAAAAGGTCAACGTACTGCTAAGCAAAAGGTCAAAGTACTGCTAAGTAGAAAGTCAAGGTACTGCCAGTCAAAGATCGAAGTACTGCCGTGGATAAAGGAATCTTAAAGGATTATCATTTAAATGGTTATGTTAGTAATTATCTTGTAACAGTTAGTTTAATGATTAGTATTGATTAGTGTTTATGTCATACAAGGACTGTACATCTACTAGAGGTTATCCTTATGTTTATAAAAGGATCTCTAGGAAGATATTAAGAGATATAGAAAAAACACGAGTTAAGAATTATTAGTATTGTATTAGGGATCTGCAATTTAGGCAGATTCAAAAGGTTTATAATAGAAATCGTTTGAGAAACTGTTGTGTGTTCTTCTTAAGTACTGCCAACTAGATTCCGCATAGTTGACAGTATATCAGTGTTTCATAAAGGAATATCGATCCTACAATCATCACTAAAAGCTCCCCCTTAACATGTGCATCGTAATCATAGTACATGCTAAGTGTGGAGTGCATTGTGTCCATTTTATTTTATCACATCTTTTAATACAAGTTAGATCCAAGTTAATCACATTTTCTCCCCTTATCTAAAATGTTAACCCCTTTATATTTTGGATATCAATTGATTAACCTTTCAGGGAAAAATGTTATATAGCTATCTATAAGGAACATTTTAATGCTCCCCCTTAATGTATAAGGGTATATAAGATAGTGCTGAGTACAATAAGTTGAAATTTTTTGAATTTACTGAGAAATTCTTGAAAATTTTGTACTCGAGCACTCCTTAATATCACCATAAAGTCTACACTAATTAATTACATATTCACATATTTATTATATACGAAGATTTGACCTGAATGATGAGAACATCATATGTTGAAATCATATGGTCTATTGTAGCAGCCGTAGGTCTCCTTCGTATAATCTCCCACCAACGACCTTTTTTAAGCTCCTCATTAACCTTCTTTCTTTCAAGAAGTTCAGACAAGCAACAAGCATGATTAATTTCAATAGAAATCCCCCCCACACTTAAAAACTGAACATTGGCCTCAATGTTTAAAAATGTCGGGTGTCACCCCCACACTTAAGGACGAAAAAAGAAAATGCTACAAATTCCAAGGAAACAATATATATACATATATGATCAGAATTGAAAAATTCCCTAGATATAAACATCAAGATGATCGAAGACCGAGTGATTAGAGGATTGAAAACAAGCACGGTGGTCATCACGATCATAGGGAATCCTGCAAGCAAAACAACAAAACCACGAAACACAACAAGGATAGAAGCACACCCCCACACTTATTCATTACTACTAAACTATATTATTATTACTACTAATAGATAGATAACACGGGTGCCTCCCGAGAAGCGCTTGTTTTTGTGCGAGTCTCTAGCTTGACTCTCCCCGAATTCCTTTGTCCTTGGGGCAGAAACAGAAGAACAGAAAAATCTTCATCGGACATTCATTAAAAATATTCGGATGAACATTAACAATCTTGAAAGTTTCATAGGTCTGATGAGATAATCCTAGAGTGAAAGAGTGAACTCCTTTTGAAATGGGTATCTCGGGATTGAAAACTTTGTCTTCATTTTCAGATGAAAATGATAGCAAAGTTTCAGTCACAGATAACTCTAAGTGAAAAAAGAGTTCTTCATCAGAAGAAATAGATAGAAAGTTACGTTCCTCAAGAATTAAGAGTGCCTCAGACGAGGTATTCACTTTAAAATCCTTATCTTTTGATTCATCATTGAAAATCTGAGTACCACCCAAAATGAGTATGCATGGGTTGAACACCTTGTCCTTATTTCTAAAGAGAGATGATAACAAAGTAGCAATCTCAAATGACTTAGATGACTCCTCAGGATGAGTCGAGTTACTAGTAAGTAACTGAGGAAGTAAAACATTTGATTCAAGAGATTCAAGTTCATCAATTAAAATTTTCATTTTAGAGTCCTTGATTTTATCTTTTTCAGAGTAAATGTCATTAAAATGGTCACCATACAAAAGCTTTTTCCATTCGTCAGTATCAGACTTAAGGTAAAAAAGATCATCATCCATATCTTCAATTAAGCTCTTTTTTTAAACCTTTGTCTTTTTCATTTTCTAAGTGAGTGTTATTAAAATCGTCACCATACAAAAGCTTTTTCCATTCTTCATTATCGGATTTTAAGTCAAAAAGATCATCATCATCGTCTCCCAATAGAGATAAGTAAACGAGAGCAGGTTCATCAGTGAACCTCTCAAGAATGGGATCAGTAATATCAATATCAGTCGTAGGTGAAGAATCTGTTGATGGATCTCGGTTCAACAAAATATTCAATTTCTCTAAGATCAGCTTCAGGATCAAAATTATCGTCCTCATTTCTCGGTGGAAATGGGTCAAGAAGAGCGAATTCATCGGCGAACTCCTCGAGAAGAGAATCACTAGTCTCGACAAGTGTAGAACTAGGAAACGAACTTCCTGGTAAGGAATCAGAAGAAAAAATGGTACTGCCACTAATCGGCTTATCTTTTAAAAAATTGATAATATTGATGCAATGAACGGATTGAATATCTCTCAAATTATTTCTTGAAGATTTATCAGTATAGAACACAACTTGTTCATTTCCGACTCTTAAAGTTAACTTTTCTTCGTACAGATCCACAAGAGCTTTTGCATTGCACAAGAAAGGTCTCCCTAAAATGATAGGTACTCTTGGATCAGCTTCAAAATCGACAACGACGAAGTTGGCAAGAAAATTGAATTTATCCACTCTAACAATAACATCTTGAGCTATTCCTTTCGGAAGTGCAACAGATCGGTTAGCCAGCTCAAGAGTCATTCAAGTGGGTTTTAAAGATCCAATCCTAAGTTTCTCATAGATCGAAAGAGGCATAAGGTTTATGCTTGCTCCAGAATTGGCTAAGGAGTTGCATACCTCAAGATCTTGTAGAATACACGGAATGAGAAACTTTCTGGGATCTCCAAGTTTTTCGGGAACTTTATTAAGAAGGATAGCATAGCATTCAACATTTATCAGAGTATTTGCTAACTCTTCTAATTTATCTTTTTCTTTCAATAGAATTTGAGTTAAAGCATCCATAAGACTGATATCAAAATAAAGCTGCTTTAATATTTTCAAGAACTTAGATATTTGAACATCATTTTTATTAAGAAGTTTTATCTTATCGAGCCTCAAAGGATAAGGAATTTTAGGTTGATGCCTAGGATCTTCCTTTGGTTTTGGTGGAGACACCAGCTGAATTCCTAGAGGTGGGACATGTGTGATACTTGTTGGGCTTGTAATATGCACCTCATCCATTAAAGTCTCTGGTTCTTGTTCCACTTCCTCCGTAAGAGTGGGAGGAACAGGGGGTGGAATAGAAGGTTCAGCATTAGTCAATCCACTCCTTATTGTAATAAAATTAATCTGCTTTCTCAGATTAGGAACGGTGTTGCTAGGAAGAGCACCCTGAGGTCTCTCCTAAAGAGCTTTAGTTAATTGTCCTATTTGGTTTTAAACAAATTGATCTACGGCCTCTTGGTCTTTTTTAAAGTTTTGGTTCTGGATCAATAACTGTCTCAACAAATCTTTCGTGGTGAATTGATTTGGAGCTTGGTTTTGATTGAAATTTTGATCATGGTTTTGATTATATCCCTGATTTTGATTATAATTACCCTGGTTAAAATTCTGACCTATGTTCTGGTTATACCCTTGACCTTGATTAAATATGTTTTGATTATTTTGAAATTTTTGATTATTACCTTGATTTTGATTATTTGGTGGATTGAAACTGGGTAGTCCAAGAAAATTATTAGAACGATAGCTAAGCAGATTACGGTCTCCTTGATGTTGGTAAGTATTACCATGTAGATTATAGTTCCTTGTAGTAGCATAAACATCCTGAGTGTAGTCACTGGCGGCTTGACACTCATAATAAGAATGTGGACCACCACAAGTCTCACAGCTAGGAGTCACAGAATTAACTTGTTGATTAGAACGGAACATTTGTAGCATATCTTTTCTCATCTCGACCATCTGCTGAGCAAGAGCTGCTATCTCGGAGGAAAAAGAAGTGGTAGATGACTCACCCCTATGAGCTGAGGTATCCTAGTCATTGTGGTGGGCGGTCATATTCTTGATAAGATCATAACACTCTTCGGGTCTCCTTTTCATAAAGGTCCCCCCAGCAGCATCATTAATCGTATCATGATGTCTCAAGGTTAACCCGTTATGGAACGTGTCTATTTGAGTAACGGGTAACATATTATGATTCGGACATCGATCAATCAAAAGCTTGTAACGTTCTAACGCTTCGAATAAAGATTCATCCGGAAGCTGTCGAAAGTTACTGATTTCATTCCTTAGTTTTGTCACCATCGAAGGAGGAAAGTATTTAGAAAGAAACTTAGAAGCCATCTCCTAAAAAGTATGGATAGAATTTTTCAGAAGACGATCAAACCATGCGGTGGCATGATGCATCAACGAATAAGGAAAGAGGTATAAGCGAAGGGCGTCATCGGTGACCCCGTTCTGCTTCATACTCTGGGTGATAGTCAAGAACTTATCGAGATGCTTATTTGCATCATCACCCGGTAGCCCGTGAAACTGACAACTGTTTTGAACTTGTTGAATCATATGATTCTTCAGTCCGAAGTTAATAGCCTGAATGTTAACGGGAGCGATCGGTCCGCCTCGTCCATTCATTGTAGGCTGGCACAACTCCTCCATCGTTCGGAGATCGAGAGCTGGCATATGAAGATTAGGTTCCGGTGGACCATTATGATTCTGAGGAGGAGGACCCGCAGGAGGCGGTCCTTGAACGTTATGCGGATTCATGTTAATTTCTTCAAAATCGAGTAAGAGAGACGGATCACCGAGATTTCTCCGACGAGCTCGAATAACACTCTCGGGATCTATAAAAGGAGGAACGAGATTAGAAGAAGAAGAACGAGTGTTCATGCACTAAAAAGAAGAAATAATAAAAATAAAAATATTTTTGAATTTTTTAAATATTTATAAAAGAAAATAAAATAGAAATGAAAAATATTTTTGGATTTTTATAAAGATAGAAAAATAGAAAATATTTTTGAATTTTTATTAAGAAAATAAAATGAAAATATTTTTTTTATTTTAAATTTTTTGATAAAATAAAATAGAAAAAGAAAATATTTTTGGATTTTTATTTTTAAGATAAAAATTAAAGAAAAATATTTTTTTGGTTTTTAATAAGATATATATAATAAGAAAGAAAATATTTTTGGATTTTTATATTTTTTTAATTTTTTTTATATATTTTTAATTTTTTATATTTTTTAAATATTTATACGAAAACAAACTTTCAAGACGAAAGGATCTTCAAGGCGCTAACTACAAACACCACGTGTAAATTGCACATCTCTCCCCGGCAGCGGCGCAAAACACTGATTCGATAATATAGTATATATAAAATATATCACAAATATCAAATAGTAATAGTATAAAAAGTATCCCGTATAGATATAAAAATTACTTGAGGACAAGTAAGAGTTTATCTTTCGGATCTCGTGTCCCAACGAGAGATGAATTTGAAATTTACGAAAGCGTTTTGTTTGATGCTTGATTGCCAAATATTTTTGTTTTTGATTTTAAACTAAATTTAGAATAATACTAAACTAGATTATACTAATTAACAAATAAGCAAAGCAATCGAACGAAGAGAT
>BQNB010107073.1:0-23245 GCA_026074375.1 Tanacetum coccineum | reverse complement strand
TCTCTCTAGAGAAGTGTGCTTTTTGTTTACTCTCTCACTCTACTCTCTCTCTCTAGAATCATGACTATCATATGGTTCGATTCACCAAGTCCATCGGATCTATGATTATTTAGTCCTACAAAAATATAAAAATTCTTCGTTATCCTTTCTAGCATTTAATTCTTATCCCTTTCTCTTCTCTTATTGTTTAATTCTTCACGATGTTCTTTTCCCCGTCACCTATACCCTGCGATGTTAGTAACCTTTTCTTGGGAGAGACCTACACCCTTCTTTCTTATTTTAATGATTCTTCATCTGATTATGAAACATTTTGTTTTGATATCAGTGAGAAGAGTAGTAACAGTACCACTTCTCATTCTGACCATTCTCTTTTGGAATACGAATCATTCTGTTTTGATGTCGATCATATCGAAGAGAAGAGTAGTGGCAGTACCACTTCTCATTTTGATCTTTCTCTTATTGAATATGAATCATTTCATTTTGATCTTTCGGTTGATCCGCTTCCTCCTTCCGATAGGTGTGATTCTCATCTTGAGGAGTTTGTCGATGAACTCGCTCACATCATATCTTTACCGGAGTATGATCATTTTTACTTTGATCTTGAGGACATTAGTCAACTCTAGTTATTGATGAGTCTACCCTACTAGTCACACCACTTCCTGATTCTAAGTAAATTTCCTTAAGGGAAGTGGAAAGATTTGATCCTCTTTTCTCCCTGACATAGTCAGGTGAGAAGACGATGGTGATGGAGACCCCTTCTTTTGGTTTTTATCATATGCCATTATCCTGTCCTGCTGCATACTCACCTACGGAGGTGATGTATTGCTATTACCATCCTTACCTCACATCGGGTGATGGATTTGCCCATGGACCTAAAATTAAATAACACTAGAGTCAAGCTAGAGACTCGAACAAAAACAAGTGCTTTTTAGGAGGCAACCCGTGTTCTCTTTCTCTTTCTATTTTCTTAGTAGTATAATATTATATTAGTATAGTTAGTAGTATTAATATTAATCGTGAGGGAGTGATTCTTTCCTTGTTGTGTTTTGTGGTTGCTCGTTTTTGCTTGTAGGATTCCCTCAGATCGTTTCGTCATTTATTCCCACAACCCAAGGACCAAAGAATATCGTTGGTCGGGGCGAGTCAAGCTAGAGACTCGCACAAAAACAAGCGCTTCTCGGAGGCAACCCGTGTCTGTTCTTCTTTTGATTTTCTTAATAAATAAGTGTGTGATTATATTGCCCCAAGTGTGAGGGTGTGCTTCTTGTCTATCTAAGGTTTGTGTACCTGTTTTTCCTTTGCCGAATTCCCTTAAGATCGTGAGAAGACCTCGGCTTGTTTTCAATCCTCCATCACCCCGTCTCCGATCTTACATATTATGGAATTCTCAAATCCTGATCAAAGAATTTATTGGTGTTTTCCCATTCCACACTTGAAAATTACTAGCATTTTGCCTTTTTCGTCCTTAATGTGGGGGTGGCATCTGGACATTTTTTGAAGCATTAAGGCCAATGTTCGGTCTAAGTGTGATGTGTGGGGGGGGGGGGGGATTACTGCCGATAATGACTACCTGTACCTTGCTATGTCCCTTGCAACCCCGGTTTGACCTTAGTTTTTGCTTTATTTGCTTAAAAAAAAAATTAAAAAAAAATAGTTATAATTAGATATGTGAATAAGCAGGCCTGTAGAACTAGGTAGCTTTTGACTTGACCGAGTTTTGCACTCTAGCTCTCCCTTTAGCTTTCATGACTAAGCGTTTGCTAAACTTTAAATTTTTTACAAAGAACGAAAAATAATAGAGTTGAATATAAGTTAGATATTAAGTATGGAGTAGTTGGATCTCTTTAGAGCTCATAGAGGTTAATTGTGGCTTTTTGCTCCCATCAGCTTAAAACTATAAAAATAATAATTTTCAATAAATAAAGTTGATTTGGTTTTTGCGATTCTTAGTTTTGATCCCTTCGTAGAGATTCCTTCTGGTGAAAGTAAGGTACACATCGAGGTTTTGTCAGTGTTGTGGGGAAATAGGCTACCAATTCCTGACGGCTCGCTCCCGTTGTCTAGGTAGTTAAAAGACCACAAGACTTAAAATTTGGCTGTAATAATAATAATAAAAATATTATAATAAACTGAAGCCGAAATAAGACCACTGTTTCCTGTCGGTTCGCTCCTGATGTTGCAGTCGTTTAAAAGGTGGAAGTAGTAATAATAATAATAATAATCTGAGACTGATAAAAGTTTGTTGTTTTTGGTCGGTTCGCTCCCGATGTTGCAGCCTTCAAAAAGGCCGAGGAAATTACCGAGGTCGAAATAAGACTACTGTTTCTGGTCGGTTAGCTTCCGATGTTACAGTTGTTTAAAGGACCGAGGGATAAGAATGTTGCAATAATAATAATAATAATAAAGTCAAATTTCGACTCCGGGGTTATCTAAATAAAGCCTCTGTCTCTAGACTCGTAGTTGAGTTGTTTCGGATGAAATAAAAAAGATAACCCCTAAATTATGCGAAATTAGAAGCTTAATGTGGACCTTATTCTAAGCATATCGTCTCTTTAGGAAAGGATTCCAAACTAATTGTGGTTTAAACCGGTCCCCTTTATATTAATAAGGCCTTAATATATTTAAATAAGTGATCTCGTTTCACTTTTTTTTTCCGAATAAAATCCTTAGAGGAAATTAGGAACAAGGGAGCAAAAAGTAGCCGCGTTTACATAATTAGCATTTATGAGTAGTGTTAGCATCTAATCTTATATTTAGCTGTGATTTTGTTTTATGCTTGGTTTGAGGATTATGAAAATCAAGGATGACAAACTCCCTTTCTTAAAGCCTTTTAAATAAATTTTATTAAAATTTTATATTTAGCATTTTATCTATTAATGAATAAGTGGTTAAAGCGGAGGCGCTTTTGAAATAAATGATTTTTGAACTCTCTTAATAAACCTTTCCTGTTCTTGTTTGATGTGAGGGGTTATAAAGTTAAGGGGGGTTAAATTATTTCTTTCCGGCCGTGTATTATAAACATTGCGTATGGGACCAGCAATGGCTAAGTGTGAGGGAATTTGATGTGTGCTTAAACACACATCATTTATAACCCATAAAACACTATTAATTGGACTAAAAACACTAAAATATGGTTAATTATCTTGCAAATACGTTTGTATTGTGTTTTTATGTCTCACAGGTACTAAGGATTGAAAACGGAGCAAAAACGATGATTTTCGGGCTTGACTCTATCAAGTTTGCTAATTATTTGAAGTCAAGACGAAGTCAGACAAATTTCCCGAGCATGCCATTGGAAAGAGCATGAGGTTTCGAGTCCGACAGTGCCTTAATCTCTTATTGGGCCAACCCGACACCATTTATATGGGTCGGACCGACCCATACTTATTAAAGGCTTAAGACTTAACATTGGTTAACAATCCAACCCACGCAGCCCAGCCCAAGCTAAAAGAAAATGATTGGAAGATTGAAACTAGGCCAAGTAATTGAAGTGGACTCGACCCATCAGATAGATGTGCTAATCTAGGCCCATCAAAGAGTTGAGTCCATTTTTCTATTTCTTTTTATAATGAACGCAGCAGCAGGGAACTATCTATCTTATCTTATCATTTTTTATCTTATCTTGTTTTTTTTCGGTAGTAGAATAGATTAGAATAGGTATAGAGTAGCAGTAGAGAGTTTAGGATTAGAATAGGTTACCTCTTTTATGTAATTTTCATTTTTGACCGTATGTAATAGTTTAGATTCAATTTGAATGCACCATTTAATTTGTTGAGGTACGATTTTGGGATGTTTGTTGGATCAAATATTTTGTAGAGTATTTCTAGGTTTATTGTTTGATTAGTTTGCTTATTCCTTCTATGCTTTCTTTATCTATTCACAGCATCAGTATCTTTGAGATATTGAGATTATCTTCATTTTATTTTGTTTTGTGTCCTTAATTTTGAGTAGTGGTGTTTTTAATAGAATAGAATAACAGCAGTAGGATAGCAAATATAGAATCTTATTATCTTATCTTTACTGTTTTGTTTTTTATTATCTTCGTCGAGTAGCAGTAGACAGGAAATGGGCTTATTAATATTTTGCTCTTGAGTAGTTTCGTTTGTTTAGCTAATTAACAGGTTATGGTTTCTAAAAAGTACTTAAAAGGTATCAGCTTATTTCGGTTTAAATAAATTAGTTTCCTACTTTTAGATTAATCAGTTTAAGTTTGGAATTGCTTTTTTACTTAACTAGTTTTGGATAGATAGTCGCTCAACATAGAGGTTATTTTTCTCGGTTTGAAAAGCTTAAATACTTTTGAATTAGTTTTAGGACTATTTAGCTCACTGTTTGGTTTATTATTAGTTGCCATAATTTTGTTGTCTTATCGATGATGAACCCGGTTCAACACATGAGGCGTGGAGCTTAAGGGTCTATTAAGCTAGCTAAATATCTCGAGTTTAATGCTTTAAGCACTTGAACTTAAGTATTTTGATAGTTTATTAGATCGGGTGGTTTTATTAGTATCGGTTTCGTCACTCAAGTTCTATCTCTTATCTCTTTTCAATTCTAATTAGTTGTAGTATAATTTTGCTAAAAATGTCTTTTATTGTTATGCTTATTATTGTTAGTTTAGTTTCTATGTTTAGCGAGTAGATTTATATATGCTTGTTAAGTGAGTTGCGATAAGTGAGTTAAGTGTGGATTAAAAAGAGACTCGTTGATTAATAATCTTCGGGTTATTTAGATTTTTTATTTGATTATTTTGAAAGGCAAAATCTAGAGAAATAATCAAACATCAAATATAGTAGTTAATACCTTTATAAGATATTGTTTTCAATAACAACCAACGTTGTGAGAAAAAAATCTTTTTACGGGTATTAATTCATCAACATTGAATCGAGTAATTTGTACCAAAATAAAGGACCGTTTTCTATAAAAACCAACGTTATGAGAAAACAATTTTTTTCTAAACGGCACTAATTCTTTATTTACTCTTTCTTCACACTTAATGATCTTTTCGCCTCGCTTGACAAGCATATCCGTTTTATGTAGTTTAGATTTATTTGCTTAGTTTTGTTATACTTTGTTTTAATTAGTTTAAAATCAAAATCAAAAAAATCAAAAGATAATCAAGCATTTAAAATTTGAGACATAAACGTGGTTTTCAATTCAATTCTCGTTGGGATACGACTCCAAAAGATTAGATTATTGCATGTCCTCAAGTGATTATTTACATATAACGGGAAATACTTAATAGACTACTTCGACACGCTTTTGACGTTTATCAAAATTCTTTGGAAATCAAGGCAGGTACAGAAGCTAGAAAAGTATCCCTTTCTTATATGATAATATCATCAATAATTCTTGAAAGGTTGTCTTCAATAATATCATTATTAGCATTTGAAGTGATCTCAGGAATAATTTCATGAAAAACTTTATCCACATTTTATTTGATACCCTAAAATTCACGGTTAGTAACAAATTTCTTTTCCATTTGCTTGATCATAAAACCTTAAAGCCTGCATATCCTATGAAGAGCTCCTGGAATATGTTTGTATTTGCTTGAAATACATTTTGTTTTGCTTTGATTTTAAGATGTAGTATCGAGGATGGGTGATATAGTAGTCGTCAAATTCTGAGATATATTCTTATCCAAAGATAAGTCTGGTCTAATGGATCTAAGGGGTGAGGGAATTGGTGTCTGCATCTTATCTTTCCTATTCTCCAAACTACGCGTCACTTGTTCTTTGACCAATGTATGATCAGTGTGATCATTATTGTCATCATCATCATTATCATCATCCTTCTTATCATCTTTCTTCTCTTCCATATCATCATCATCATCAACAATTTCTGAATTTTCCTTATGACTCTCGGGATTTATCCTAGTACTAGTATCGTTGTCATCTTGGAAAACGAAATCAACAAATGCACTAGCATAAGATTATTCATCTTCGCCCTCGATAATATTCTCTACCTCCTCTTCTAACTTTTGCTTCTCTACTACAGCCATGTTTTCTTGCTCAGCAATCTTAGTAGTTTTGTGTAGTGTGAGGCTCAGAAGAGTTGCTTCAGCAATGTCATCTCTTTCTTGATCATCACTTGGAGGTGGGGGTGTTGTGGAACAGATTTCATTTGTTTGATTGTAACCTTAAGAGACTTACTTGGTAAACTTGATTCTCTAGTAACTTGCTTTCTCTTCTTTTTCTTAACAACATCATCAACAACAGCAGTAGGGGTAGGTGTCCTATAGGAGCTAGGTGTCCTAATCGTTCCTTGGGTAGATTCAACCGGTTACGGCTGAATCATTAGAACGTCTACTCTGACAAACACATTCTCATACTCCCTATACTCTGGTGTAGCACGGATGTTATCAGTAAGAAACTCATCTGGAATCAGCATCCCTCAGACATTTACATTCCCAGTAGTATATACACTTACCAATGGAACATCATTGATGTGTCATTGTGCATAGTTATTATTTTATTATCAAGTTTTACATTTATATTTTGCCGACTATACCTAAAACAACACTAACGGGCAGTGTAGCCAATCAAATGTAGCTTCGTTGGTACGTAAGGTGTCAATCACTAAGAGCGAGATCGTTAATTCTTAGTTCTATCACTATTTTAATTAACTATTCTATGTTAGTTTTAATTATCTAAGTCGGTTCTAAGTTAAACTAGTTCTAGGTTAAACCTATGCTAAACCTAATTCTAACAGATAAAGGGGTTTAGCCTAAGAGACTGACACATGTTTGGTGGTGACTTAAATCTACTTTGTAGAATATGTGATATTATATAACCAATTAACCAATCAATAAGAAACTAGAGAGAGAAAGAGATGGATGGAAGGTTTCTAGTGAGAGAAAAGAAGAGAGAATATTAGATTGAGAACTATGTGTGTGAAAATGAAACCAACCAACACCCTCTTCAAGCTATGGAGAGGGTACTTATACATCATGCAACCACGACTCACTTAAGCCTTGATGGGCTTTCTATGGTCTTTGGCCCATTTACATATTTAAGCTTTCAAAAACTATCTAAGACCTACAAGCTACATATATTAGGTGTGACCGAGTCTTTTCTCGATTCCTAATAATCTCCCCTAAGGGAGGTCACATCCTTTTACAAAAAATCTTAAGCTCTACATTCTACGAATGTCTTCGGTCTTTGCTCGTGGTCTTGAATCTTTATCTTTCAACTTGTGATATGCGTAGCGATCTTTAGACTTTAGGCTTGAGCTTGTTCCTTTAAGCTTGACTTGCATGTGATCTTTGCGCTTCTTGAGATCATCAGCCAAATACAATCTCTTATCATCATCTTGTAATCTTTTTCCATCTTGTGTACTTGTAACTTTCGGACCGACATGCTCATACTTTTCTTGATCTTGAAAGCTTTGTATAATCATCTTTCTTGAAATTCTTTAACTTTAACACTTCGTCACTTCAAGAAAGACGTACGGTATCATAGTAGCGAAAATTTCTTGAAATTCTTTAACTTTAATATTTCGTCACTTCAAGAAAGACGTACATTATCAGAGTAGTGGAAGTCTTGAAACATGTACTTGAGCTTTCATAATGTCTTTACATATGTCGGTCGAGTATGAGCATATGGCTATGAATCTTGACTTATCTTGAACCAGTTGCGTCTACCATCAGGATTACCTGCATGAATGAGTTAGTGATAAACAACATATGTGGATGAAAGTGTCTTTGTCACTTTGTCGAATACGGTTGCAATAACCATGGTTCCTCGTTAATCAGTATAAATACTTCCTGTGATCAGGTAGAATTATGAAGAATCTCCTTGACAGGGTTTCACAGCTGCACTAGCCATTCTCATTACCAAAGCATATTAAAGCAGACAACACGGTATGGGTGAACCAGTAAGACAAAGTCTCACCCATTGAATTAAAATTTTGATTTGAAAATCAATCGACGTGTCACTTGCTAAAGTGATTTTGTGACACGTCGAGAGTTTTATGCATTTCAAAATTCACCAATTGTCAATACATAGTCTGGATCGAATCGATATCCAGTGTCACAAGTTTAATCCATATAGGATCTCATAAGTCACCTACCTCAGAGCTTGTTTGATGTTGGCTCTGGTAGGATTTCCATCGTCATTATGAATACTTTAGTATCATTATGATGTTCTGACAACATCACAAGGATAATGCATAAGACTCTTAAGATATTACTTGTTTTCATAGTGTATGAAAAACAAATATATTGGAATAGTATCCTAGCGAGATTTATGGATGATCTTTTTATTGCTCTAGACTCGATAGAGAACTTTAGTTTTAGTAATCGGAGGCTGGAGCATACTGTGACCTTTTCAATACCATCTAACTCGGAGTGAGAAAGTTGATAGAAATGTGTGTAATCTCTTTGAGAAATGAAACAAGAGTCTTTTGAGAGACCTTGAGTGGCTGGGGAGGGTTGTGCATCGCATCACTAGGTCCATGATGACTATCTTCAATACCAGACAACAGCTTAGTGTTTCTGATAGCATATGTATTGACCCGGTTTCTGCCTAAGTGTAAGGAGGGCTTCTTTCTTTTCACCCTTTATCTTAACTTTTCTTTTTCATTTTTCAACCCCTTCAATGCTTACCAAAACTTCATCACTAACACCTTGTTGGATTTGTTCCAGTGTTAGCTCTGTCTTAGTCTGCATTTTTCCATTTTCTCACTTTTTCTCCTTTTTATCATACCTAAGGACTTCTATTCTAACTAATGGAATGTCCCTGAGTAGATCCTTCCAGTTCTGGTTGGATCGTGGAAACGAACACCTATACCTAACCACCTTATAACTCCAATTAATTAAATACATGGTCGGTCTTTTGGTATTGTTCTCAGCCTTAAAACCATTTGAAAACATCGATCAAGGTACTTTATGATATAAATCAAAACATTTAGTACCTCGATGGTTTTTCTTTTCAAAATTGCCCCCCCTGCATATGTGTATCAATATTCAAAAATGTTTTGCACATATGAGGAATAAGCTGCACTAGAGTCATTCAGATCACATTTTACAAGTTATATATATTTTAATCATTTTCTCCCCTTATAAAAAATGTTAAATCTCTTGATATTTTGGATATCAATTAATTTAAATATGTATAAAGGTTATTTGGGGAGAAAAATGTTTTGATTTTATATACTAAGCCTTATTAGGAACATTTTAACGTCCCCCCTCAATTTCTGAGGGTATTATATGGTGTTTGAGTATGTTAATTTGAATTTTTTTGAATTTACTAAGAAATTTCTGAAAATTCATACTCAAACATGATATATACCTATTTTTAGTCTTACACTACTTATTTACACATTCATAAGATTTATAAATACGAGAGAATGACCTTTAAAGAGTTGAACAAGATATGAAAAAGTCATATTGTCCGCTGAAGCAGTCGAAGGTCTTCCCCGTATTCCCTACCACCAATAAATTTTTCCAAGCTCTTCATGATTCGTCTATCCAGCAGCTTTTGATTGATGGCTTTGATCATGATGCAGGTCCTTTGCTGATCCAATCTGGTCCATTGTCTCATCCTCATGGCTTTGTTATACCCCAAGTGTAACTCGTGAAGCATTTGAGTGAGAGTGTCACAAACTAAAATAAGAGTGCCATCACTGAACTTGTGAAGCTCGTCAGCACACATAAATATCTTTTGTTTTAGCTTGTCTTCATAGGTCACACCTTGAGGGTCTGAAATAGGGGTATATGCTGGTCTGCAAGACATATACACATCTCGAGTTCTTGGCTTGGTGAGGTTGAATTTCTTATGGTAACTTTCTACCCCTAGCTGAAGGTCTTCAACCCTTGCTTTAATAACAATCCTTCTTGTAAACATACGTAAGCTTGCTGCCAAATGAACCACGGCATTCCCATCGAGGTTGTTAAGTTTGTTTTGAACAACAAGAAGTAGCATGTCTTCAATGTCGTTTAGATGCAATCTCTTGAAATCACCATCCTTGAAAGTGTACAGTTGTTGATCTGCTCTTTTAACAACAATTTCCTCTAAGTGATCATACCCGTACCACTCGTTTACCTTGTAACACCCCCAAAAATCAGGACAACGCAGCGGAATGGTAACATTGGGGTGCTACTTCAGGGCACAAAACACAAGTCACGGAAAACGACCTTAAAATGGACGTTTTAAATAAAGTCACCTTCTATTTAATAAAAGATCAGAGTTGCAACAGGTTTCATTTATAATGTATTAGAAAACATTGTCAAAACGTTTGTCAAATGGTACTCAAGTTATTAAGCCTTCAAAAATATATATCCGCGCGACTCGAATGCTCCCAATGCTCCACTAGCAAAATAGTAACCTGAAAATACATGCTAAAACGTCAACAATAATGTTGGTGAATTCATAGGTTTAAGTAAAAGTAGTATTGAAATAATTTAAGTAAATTTTCAGAAGAAGAGTAGCGTTACAGCAATTCAAAGTGTTATTTCCGAAATCCAAGTAGTGATTCAGTAAATCAAGAAGTATTTAAAAGTGGACCACAAGATCGAAGTAATGGTGGACTAAGTACATATTCCGAAGTCCAAAACAAGTAATGTAGACAAGAGAAACACATTCATCAAGTCTAAGTATATATTATTGCACTAAGCTCATGACACCGAAGCCTTAACTAGATTTGTGCCCCAATCAGAAAATAGGATGCTTGCCAACACCCTAACACCTCTCAATGTTAAATGCACCTGATCAAACTAGTGACCCAAGTAAAGGTGGGGGGTGGATTGCAGTCCCGAATAGAATCTACCCTATACATACGCGCTTACTCTAGATAGCAATCTAACGGTTCCTGAAACGTAGCGGACTTAAGTGGCAATATTCGTGAACTACAAAGGCAAAAAATCCAGCAGTAATCTGTGAAAAGCATACAATTTTAAGAAACAACCACTGTCTGTGTCCATAGTAAAACAATCAGTGTTTGTTTAAAATTCACGGGCGGTTTCAAAGTAGGTTATTACAACGATCTAGCCAAATCATGTAGTAACAAATCAAGCTTTAGTAAAAAATATCATGTAACGCTTATTAGTAGAAAATTCAATAAGTTCACTTAGTAAAAAACGAAGCACGTTATTCTCCACCCCGAAAAACAGTTTAAGAAAACCATTAAAAGATAAAAGGTGGGGCTATGAACTCACAAAGTATTGAAAGGTAATTGTACTGTAGTAAAATATACAAGTTTGTAAACGAGCATGTATTCCCCTCGCGGGTTTATAAAACATTGAAAAGATTGAAATGGCGAGAACTATGATTCAATAATTAAACACATAAAAATAAGTTTATAAAACTTATTTTATAAAAGTATTTTTGGATCAGACCTGGAATCATTTTATAAGCATCTTAAAATGATAGATTTTCAAATTATGAATCTATAGACATAAAGTACACCTCATTTGGATTTGAAATGATAAAGTTATGTTTTTTTTACTATTCATAAAAAGTGATTTTATATACTTTTACCATCAAAACTTGTATTTTTACTGTAAACACCTTTTATAATTCTGAGAATATGTTAGTTTTATAAAACTTTCAAATACGAATCCGTGGATATAAGGAACGTTAAAAACGGAATTAAAACGAATAAGATATGACTTTTACAAGTTTACGATAATTAAATGGGTCAATGTCATAAAATACCTACGAAGTTTCAAAATTGTCCCGACTTCAACAACGAACTAAATTTCGTACTGTCTAGACCAACGAACTTGTTTATTATGTGACAATATGACCAATATGACCGGCTACATTTTCCATGTCATTTTTTTTTATTTTTTTTATTCCACATCACCCTCAACCATTTCTCCTCCATCACCACTTTTTAGGAAATTTTTTTTTTAACTTTTTAGGAAATTTTTTAGGAATTTTTTTTTTAACTTTTTAAATATTTTTTAGGAAACTTTTTAGGAAATTTTTTTTTTAAAACCGGTTACTTTTTAGGAAATTTTTTTTTTAACTTTTTAAATATTTTTTTTTCCATTATTTCGAAAAAAGTAATTTTTTTTACAAAATTAAAAAAAATCGCACTTTTTTAGAACTTAATTTTGTAAACAAATTTACATTTTTTTGTACTTTTTAAATTTAAAAAATATTTTTTTTACATTATTATTCGTAAAAAATTTAATTTTTTTACAACTTTTTTTAAACAAAATTGTACTTTTTAAAATCTTAATTTAATTTTTTTTTTAAATAATCAAAATTTTTTTCTTACGGAATTATTTTTAAAGTTAAGAAAATTTTAAAAAATTAAAACATTTTTACCGTTTTCTTCGAAAAAATAAAAACATTTTTCATTGGTATAATTTTTATGTTATATGATACTTGATGCAAAATATATGAATTGATAGAGTTTTGAATGTATTTTTCATTGGTATAATTTTTATTAAGTATTATATAACACAAACACAAATATTTACAGTCAAAGTTGATGAAAAAAGACCTCAAACATTCCATTGTGGACACTTAATATGGGACGGATGAAGTACATATTTATGATATGGGTAATATCAGAACAATATTTGAAAGTTCGTTGGTCTAGGCATGACAAAAATTAGTTTGTTGGTCAAGTCGGGACAATTTTGAAAGTTTATAGGTATTTTATGGCTTTTACTCTTAATTAATTTATAAAATTAAAAAAAAACCGGTCCAGCGTGGAAGGTAACTGCCACGTGTCAGTCAAAATTTATGATATGGGTGATATTAGAACAATATTTGAAAGTTCGTTGGTGTAGGTAGGACGAAATTTAGTTCGTTGGTGAAGTCGGGACAATTTTGAAACTTCGTAGGTATTTTATGACATTGACCCTTTTTATAATATAGGTATATATATATATATATATATTCAGCAAAACTTGTTCAAAACTCAAACTTGTTCAAAACTCAAACTTATCAAAGTCAATTTGTAGTCTGCATTTTCGAAGAAACATTTACGTGTTCTTTTGTACAAAATTTCGAAGGGAACTAGGGAAGTCGTATCATTGTGGGCTTGTGGCCCTAGTTATGTTTATATTCCTGTTCCGTGTTTACACCAAAGTCTATATACTAACGACATAAGTAAAAAACTTGTTGCGCAAACAATACAGGGTGATAGTAAAAAATCAAAAATGTTTTACCATTAATCAAGCATCTACAGAAAAATTAGAACAGCTAGCTAGACACGTGAATCTGTAGAACGATGCATGAAGATCACTAGATCAGGATCATCCACTAAACGGACTTGTGTGTGAATTCGTACAAAGCATATAGGTGTTTTCTTAACAAACGCGCTTTCGAAGAAGAAAATTTGTGAATTGTGTTATATATGTCTCCAGTCTTAAGACAATATTATTAAGGTCACCCAGCTTCTCGGCAAATACATACAGTTTTAGAGGACTTCTGTCCTATAATGTTTCATATTTCTTGTTTTCAAACACGTTCCCATAAAAATTCAATGCACATAATGACATAAGACATTCGTAAATACGTGTTGATGATGGTTGTGATACATATGTTTTTTATTCTTTTTATAAGTTTGGTCATATGAATATATTTGAGACGACCATAAAGAAAGAACATGGTTCTCTGTAAAATTTACATATGTACTATGATGAATATCAAAGGCCCCAATATATAGTTATATACATGTCTTTTAAGTCATAATATATTACATATACTTTTTGTACATAAATTCATTTACTTTTTGTACATAAATTGCAACATGACTTCTTTTTTTTTAATTTAATTGCGTCTGGTTTCCTTCAGTTGTCCTCTTGGGATCTTGTTTAGGATGTTTAAACCTAATTGCTCAAACAGAATTTTCGCGTCTCTGATTCCTTTGCTTACAAGATAATTGACTTCGTTCTCATATCTTTCATAAAGAGCCGGTAGGGTTTCGACAATGAGAAAACCTACAAAAAAGATTGAATCAAAACATAAGGCTCGACACTAGCTAGTCTTTAGGGAAAAAACACACACGAATTTTATAACTTACAAAGGTAGACAAGATTTAAAGAACTGAAATGACTTCCAATAACGGACATCATCCACAGGGACGCCATTGTCTACAAGTGATGAAAAGACATATTAGATGAGTGTTTACGTCAAATTTATTTTAGCGGTTTGATGGTTAAGTATAAGTATCAAACGTACCAAGAAAAACCGAGTAAGATCTTCTCCACTTGATGTGTAATAGAAGTTAAGTAACAATTTGTTTGTTTTCCTATACAACCATTTAAATGTTGATTCTGGTATGGTGATCTCTTCAAAATCAGGAAGATCCCTGAAAAATAATTTGTTAACTGTTTTTTTTTTAAATTTATAGTTAAACTTAAATGAATCTGCTAAAAGAATACATATATATACCATTGAGTATATTTTGCCATGGTATAGGTGATGTAGATGATCAACATGGCGAAAATGAAGGTGTGGCAAATGAGAGAAATGAAGTTGTACTCGTAAACTTCGAAAAGAGACCATAGTGCAGTAGCCCCTAATAAAATTGACGCCGATAATCTTGTGTTCCTCCACAAAAGCACATCTGATACTGCAAGTTCGCATAAAATTTATCGTCAATGGAGGTAATCAACACATTATAGAGTCAAACATGTTTGCATGATATGAAAATAACAGTATTACAATTTCATAGGATGGAAAACTCTATTTTCAAAGCAATAAGAGTTCTTTGGGCAAACCATGGAATCATGATAAAAATATTCATGTTATCTGTTAATTCAAATAGCTTATAATCAAATATAATTTTTTGTTCAAATAATAAAGTTTAACAATGATATAGAAAATACCCTGCCCCTTTCCAAGGAACGAATGCATATATTGTTTGAAAGTTGCCATATTTTGATTCCTGTTGTCAACTGATTCTGAATCAGAAGATATCGACATGGGAATTATCAAGTTAGACGGGATTCGCAACCTTCAAAGTGCCGATATGTTAAACTAACTAGTGGTTGGATTATAAATGTACCCCCATAACCATATTTTATGCCAATTTATAGTCATAAAAGGTTCTAAGCTTTGTGTATAAGATAGGTTTGCCAAGAGAAAAAAAGTTTGCAAAAGGAAAGGGATGACTTTGGAGTTGCTTTGGGGCTGTCTCTAGACAACCTCGCATATCTTTCCTAAGTTATAGGAATAGTATGTGCTAGTTTATACTTTATACCTTTTTATTTCATTTCTCATTTGGTTATATATTGATTTTACTTTCATTTATTTCATAGTTTCGTACCAAATAAACTTTGTAGTCATATCCTATGACGAGTCAGAGACTCTATGAGCATATCACATAATATTAGATGATCAAAATTCTTAAATTGCATACTATGAGCATACTAAAATTCTAATTGTCCTATTTTGGCCTGATTTTATTTTTATTAGATAACTTTTACTCTATTTCAGAAAATTTGTTGTAGTTACCACCACCTCTGCTGTTCACTAAAGATGATTTTTTTTTTTTTTTACTTTCACACTTGAATCACCAGTAATAGTCAACCATAGAAACAATCAACCCAGCAGCTTGCAAATGACCAAAACCAGTTACCCTAATCGGTAAAACTTATCCGATACAAAGATAACAGATATAAAAGATAGAATGAATCAACTGTAACAAAACATAGAAAATGTTGTACATACTACCAGCATGTCAAAATATTAAAAGCTTAAACATATCTCAATCTCATGCGCTTTCTTTTCTACAATATACTTGTATCATCATATTAACGAAATTATACCCATTGATACTTGCTCAAAGCTTTTCGAACTGACCAGCACTCACGTGATCACGATTCTCTAAAGACGTCATACCAAGACCTTCATTTTCGTGCTTTAACCATCCACCAGTATCCGCCTTGGAATGGACCAGATAATAAACAATTGATGCAATCATTGTGAGAAATGTCAAGGCAGCCCCTGCAGCAAACACACCTTTTCGCAGGGTTTCACAGCTTAGGTCGTTTCCACCATAGATGGCTTTATATTTAGTGTGATAAGCATTTTTTGCAGAGCCAGCAATCAAACATGCCTCTGCTGCTAGAAAGGTGACCCTGTTCACATGTTCAAAGATAAGCAAATCACTAATCAAGGCCTTATCATAGCTTTTAACCGACAATCATCTGTATTAGGCCCAAAACAGACACCCAATCTAACCGGGCATGGGCCCTGGCATAAAATAGCCAGGTCCTCTAAACATGATGTATGTAAGTGATACATTCTACACAATAATATTATAAAGCACAACTGTAAAAGGTAAGGTATACTCATGTAAAATGCATGCTTAGCCGATAAAAGTAAAGCTCAAGAACTATTCTTGACAGTTAGACCATGACCTAAGATGTCAGTCAGTATTGTTAAAGGTCCAATCTATTGATTGTTACATCATTGATGTCATAGTGCAATGTCATAACTCATAAACCACACGGACACCTTTTTCAGTCTCAATAAAAGCTGAATTTCCTAATGAATGGTATCAGGTAGAGGATTTAGACGACTCCTTGTCTTAAAGCATATAAAAAAAAGATAACCTCAACTTGATCAGACAGTTAGAAAATCAGAGTAATAACAGTTAATGCAAGATTGGATGTCGCATAAACCCGACTCAATAGACCCAAAGTATACCCTTGACCACCAAAATGGTTACAGATGATATTAGCAAAGTTACTAAATAAGATAGGATAATGACCCCCATCAGATCTGAGGTTTGCTTATCAGATATTTTCCCCTTACTACCCTTGTAGTTCATATTCAAACGGTCAAGTGACTCTTCACAAGTTCCTTTATCAGTCTCATTGGCCCATTCAAAGCACCACAATGTATACTTGTACCAAAGAATACAAAAGCAGTAAACGTACAAGCATCCATGGCAAATAATGTGTACAAAATATTAAGATAGAAGTTGGTTTCAATGACAATTAACAATTAAATTTCTAACATCAGAAGTGATCAGAACTTAAACATAAGAAAAATGCAAAGCCTACTCGAGGCTAAATCATTTATCCAGTCACACTGAAAAGATAGTATCAAGTGTAAGCACATTATAATAACAAATACTCAGAACGATTAAAGTGTACCACATACCTAATTCATCATGTCACCTACCACACCCCATCATATAAACCCTACTTACACCAGCAAAAACGAATTCTAACTTCCTTCAACTTTATAAAAACATAAAACTTCACATTTCTTACTATGACCGATTCATCTGTCTCATGGGCGGAGCTATGTTGAGGTTGGAGGGGGTTGTGGCCTTCCTACAACTTTTGTCTCATAGTGTATTTTCTAGTGTATTTCAATATGAAAAAATATATGTATAACAAATTGGCCCTTATAAATCATGAAAATATTGTTTTGGCCCTCCCACAAAATATCACCAAGCTCCGCCATTGATCTGTCTCACTTGTGTACTTGATGTATGTTTTAAACAATCAAACAAACAGTATTAGGGATTGTCCACTAAAACTACGTATCTGATCATATGTTTTTGTACTGCGTTGTTTTGAGCAGTTCCAGACTTCTTAAGAAAACTTAGAAAGTTATTTCGAATTATGGGATGTTTATTCAAACTGCCATACTACCAGTCTACTTATCGCGTTATTTAACACAGATATGGGTGGAAAAAACTACATGTATATTACAATGCGCAATAGGCAGTTTACAATAAGTAGTTGATCCTAACTTATTCTAAAGTGCTTCTTAAGCAGAAAAATGATTTTAGTCAAGCAATCCCAAACACTTCCTTATCTCAGTCATCAATAATAAAACATACTATTTTTTTTAAGAAATCCCAAACAGCATAAACACCCCCAATGATTATGTTTGGCGCGAAGCATATAGAAGCCTATTGAGGCTTTTCAAAACCATAACAGAGCTGCTTTAAGGTAGCTTCTAATATAGGCTCTAGCTCCATCTAGTTTCGCCAAACATAACCGATATCAAAACGTCATTGACCATTTAATAACCAATCCCAAACACCCCCCTATTAAGTCACTAATGCAAAACATGGATTACAAAGGCAAGTACTCTCTACAAGGTCCGTTACCGAGGCAAGTTGAGCCTAACCGGCCAAAAAAATGGCTGGACCAAAAATCAGTCAAATTTGATCAATCTCGGTTTGAAGTTTTTGAACAATTGTGTTAACGTCTCTAAACACATTTATAGGGTCCTATGAATAATTCAATGCTCTAATTTTATATATAAACTAATAATATTCCCATGCGAATAATCCCAACCTAGGCCGATTAATTGCTACAAGGTAGTCGACTGCCTGCCTAGTGAGTTTTACAACCTTGAATCAACTTCCAATGTAATAAACACAATTACATCGCCCCAGTGGTATGACTCTCCCACCGCAAATGTCCAGTTGACCGGTCAAGAAGGGTTTTTGGAGATAGGTCATGGGTTAAATCTGATATCCTGGCTAAAGATAACTAAAACAGGTGCTCATTGCCTTGGGGAATGGTCTCGTGTTTATTTAAATCCATTTAATAAATCGAAAATCCATGTGGGTGGACAAGAGGTTGACTCATTGACAGACTAGCCCTAAAATCTCCCCATCACGTGCTACATCATAATCACTCGCAACAACATACAACCAAACAACCCTAATAAAATAAAATAAGAAAACTAACCATGAGAAAACGAAGAAGAAAATGGACATAACTCTGGAACAACCCCTGAGAAGAGCATGACCAAAACACAAACACCTGGTAACGCCGTTAACTAACGTCTGACTAATCAACAACAAACCAAAAGCCGATAAACCATACGCCGTTGATGCATCTGAATCATAAACACAGTATGTGTACTCATCGTATTGGTCTGGTACAACTTTAGCCTATAAATTTATATAAAAATTAATTAATAAAGGAATAAATAAATAGATAAAAAAGATGGAAATAGGGTTATACAGTGCTACGACGTCGTTCGGCACCGATGGCGAGAACGAAGGCCATGAGATTGAGAGAGATGATGGCTACCAGGACGCTGATTGATACCGCCATTTGGTGATACTGAGTGTAGTTAAATGTATACTACTAATAAGCAGTGGGTTGGTTTTAGAGGAGTTTTTATATTTTTGTTTTTGTGTTTTGGGGAAAAATGGGAAATTGCTTTTACTTTTTTTGACTTTTTCTTTTTTATTCTTAGCTGGCATTTTTTTTAACAATATTTTGTGGTATTTTCACCCATTAATTTACTGTATTTAAATGGACCTATACACATACAAATAAGATTAGATAAGACCTACTTTCGAAAAAGAAGATTATATACATACGGATAAGGATCTTCTCATGTTTTTCGAAAAAGAAGATGATATACATACGGATAAGGATCCTCTCATGTTCATTTGAACATGAGAGGTAATGTTCTGCTTTATGTGATTGTATATTTGATTAAAATAATTAAATGTACTATCAGATAAAGCAAAACATTACCTCTCATGTTCAAATAAACATGAGAGGATCTCACATCACACAAACATGCGTATGTTATGCGATTATATCATATACATATCAATTATTATAGTGTGCATATGACTTTCTTTTTAAAAATGAACTCTTAATGGTTAATCTTATATCAGACCTTACAATCATTGACTGGCTATTAAGAAAGTGACACATAAACTATAAAGCCCTCTTTCTAGAGCGCGAGTTAAAAAAATCGAGACAAGAACAACATTATTTGCAACAAACATATATTAAAGGGTAAATTACACAGTTGGTCCCCAAACTCCACCCCGTTTGCCCGTTTGGTCTTTAGATAACGGGGACTCTCATACGGGGTCCTTTTTTGACACTGTTGTTACCCGTTTGGTCCCTCAATCCCCGTTATACGTAACGACGGTTTGGGTCATGGGTCGAACGGGTATTTTCGTCTTTTCGTCCAAAATTTGATTGCACCGTTGGTCTCTATTAACTTTTTAAAAAGTAACGTTAGTGTTATACTCGTATTTTTTTGTCTTTAAGGCCATTCTAGAATAAACCGAATTTATTATGGCAATAATTGTGTTTTTTGACTTTTATTTTTTAGTTTCTTGCAATCATCTTCTCTCTGAGTTTCAATATACTATATTATATATGTCTCTCATTCTTTCTCTTTCAAATTTTATGCCATCGTCTCACAAAATATGCATCTTCATTAAAACAAAAAATTGTGCGAGCCATGTATAAAACTTAAGAAAAATCAAACACCAAGTCACATGAAACTCAAAGTTAATGGTTTTCTCCGGTGACATGGTTGTACCCATCTGACGTGACGGTTGTGGTTCCAAAGGATTTTCCGGCGACATGGCCGAAAAAGACTGCTATGATTTTTCCGGCTATGATTCCTTGTGAGTTTTTTTTCCCGGCGAGGTGGTGGATTTTTTCGACGAGGTGGTGGAAAACTACATGTTCACGGCGAGGTGGTGGATTTTTCGGCTGTGATTCGTTGTGGTTTTTTTTCGGCATTCGTTGAGTGGTTTAATCCGACGATATGGTAGTCGACAATAGATGAATCGGATTAGAGGTGGCAAATTGGTCGATTTGGGTCATGGGTCAAATGGGTTTTGGGTCGAACGTGTCATGGGTCAAGTGAGTCATGCTTTAAGAATGGGTCAAATGGGTCATGGGTCGAACGGGTCGGGTCGGGTCGACCCACTAAATTATTGTGTTTTCATACATTTTTGAACGTTTTATACGTTTCGTCAGTTTTTTTGCGTTTTCGTCGGTTTTTTACGTTTTCGTCCGATTTCTTACGTTTTTATCCGTTTTTTTACGTTTTCGTCTGTTTTTACGTTTTTGTCCGAGTTCTTACGTTTTCGTCCGATTTCTTACGTTTTTTACGTTTCGTCCGATTTCTTAAGTTTTCGTCTGTTTTTTTACGTTTTCGCCCGTTTTCATACGTTTTCGTCAGATTTCTTACGTTTTCGTCTGTTTTTTTACGTTTTCATTCGATTTCTTACGTTTTTGTCCGATTTCTTACGTTTTCGTCCGATTTCTTACGCTTTCGTCCGGTTTTTACGTTTTCGTCTGATTTCTTACGTTTTCGTCCGTTTTCTTGCGTTTCCGTCCGTTTTTTTACGTTTTCGTTTTTTTTACGTTTTCGTCTGTTTTTTTTACGTATTCGTCTGTTTTTTTTACGTATTCGTCTGTTTTTTTACGTTTTCGCCTGTTTTTTTACGTTTTCGTCCGATTTTTTACGTTTTCGTCTGTTTTTTTACGCTTTCGTCAGATTTCTTACGTTTTTGTCTTTTTTTTACGTTTTCGTCCGATTTATTACGTTTTCGTATGTTTTTTTACGTTTTCGTCATATTTCTTAAGTTTTCGTCCGTTTTTTTACGTTTTCGTCCGATTTCTTATGTTTTCGTCTTTTTTTTACGTTTTCGTCATATTTCTTACGTTTTCGTCTGTCTTTTTACGTTTTCGTCTGATTTCTTACGTTTTCGTCCTTTTTTTTACGTTTTCTTCATATTTCTTACGTTTTCGTCTGTTTTTTACGTTTTCGTCCGATTTATTATGTTTTCGTCAATTTTATTACGTTTTCGTCAGATTTCTTACGTTTTCGTTCGATTTCGTACGTTTTCATCTAATTTCTTACGTTTTCGTCTGTTTTTTTACGTTTTGTCAGATTTTTTACTTTTTCGTCCGATTTCTTACGTTTTCGTCTGTTTTTTACGTTTTCGTCCGATTTCTTACGTTTACGTTTTCTTCCGGTTTGGACGTTTTCTTTTGTTTTTTTTTCACCCCTATCTTAGTTTTCTTACGTTTTATACATCTTCATTCATTTTATTTTTTAAAAGACAAAACGTAAGAAAACGGAAAAAAACGGACGAAAACGTTAGAAATTAGACGAAAACGTAAAAAAACAGACGAAAACGTAATAAATCGGACGAAAACTTAAGAAATCTGACGAAAACGTAAGAAATCAAAGGAAAACATAAAAAACAGACGAAAACGTAAGAAATCAGACGAAAACATAAAAAAATAGACGAAAACGTAAGAAATATGACGAAAACGTAAAAAAACGGACGAAAACGTAAGAAATCGGGCGAAAACGTAAGAAATCGGACGAAATGGTAAAAAGACGAGAACGTAATAAATCGGACGAAAACGTAAGAAATATGACGAAAACGTAAAAAACCGGACGAAAACGTAAGAAATCGGGCGAAAACGTAAGAAATCGGACGAAACGTAAAAAACAGACAAAAACGTAAGAAATCGGACTAAAACGTAAAAAAACAGACGCAAACATAAAAAAACAGACGAAAACGTAATAAATCGGACAAAAACTTAAAAAAACGAACGAAAACGTAATAAATATGACGAAAAGGTAAAAAACAGACGAAAACGTAAGAAATCGGGCGAAAACATAATAAATCAGACGAAAACGTAAACAAACGCAAGAAAACGTAAGAAATATGAAGAAAACGTAAAAAAACGGATGAAAACGTAATAAATCGGACAAAAATGTAAAAAAAACGGACGAAAACGTAAGAAATATGATGAAAACATAAAAAACGGACGAAAACGTAAGAAATTAGGCGAAAACGTAAGAAATCGAACGAAAACGTAAAAAAACGGACGAAAACGTAAGAAATCGGACAAAAACGTAAAAAAACAGACGCAAACGTAAGAAATATGATGAAAACATAAAAAACGGACGAAAACGTAAGAAATCGAACGAAAACGTAAAAAAAGGACGAAAACGTAAGAAATCGGACAAAAACGTAAAAAAACAGACGCAAACGTAAAAAACAGACGAAAACTTAAGAAATCGGACGAAAACGTAAAAAAACAGACGAAAATGCAATAAATCAGACGAAAACGTAAAAAAACGAACGAAAACGCATGAAATATGATGAAAACGTAAAAAAACGGACGAAAACGTACACTTTTGTCAGTAAACCATACTTCCCCCCTACCTTTTATAAAACCCTCACTGTTTGGGATACAAATATAAACCCAAATCTCGTCAACACAAACCCAACGTCATATTTCTACTTTATAGCCCAAACCCCCAGTCAACCCCACCAACCAAACGGGCCCTTATTTTGTTTTGAAATAAAAAGTTATTTTTTTATTTGTTTAATGCAAAGTTATACATAAATGAAAGATTATAAATATACACATTTGTTGACTGATCCACTGTCGTTTTGACAGTGGGTCAGTTGCTACAGTAACGGGCTCCAATTTTTGGGCCAGCCCGTTTTTTTTTTTTTTAATTTGTATGCACAAAGTAGGAATGGAAAAAAAAATATTACAAAAGTTTTG
>BQNB010107072.1:6593-21255 GCA_026074375.1 Tanacetum coccineum | reverse complement strand
ACTCACTTCCTGGAAATCATCTGTTAGGTCTGTTTTCTACAATTGCTTATACACTTATTTATCTATATCTATATCTATACTATTATATAAAGCATTTAAGTTGTGGGGTCCATCAAAAATTAAGATAAGGAGGTGCAATCTTGACCATCCATCTCATTTTAAAAGAATACATCATAGAGTGACATGTGTCACATCTTAATTAAAAAATCACCCTTATTTTCAAATTGAAATATTTTTTTATCTATTAATTTTTGTTATGATATAATTTCACCATATTTTTTAAAAAAAATTTCTCTTTAATTCAACATCCATTTTGATATATTTTTATAAATTTTTAGTTTTTTACATTTTTAGTGGGTTTATTTTATTTTGATTTAAATTTTTTACAACTTTTACCTTAATTTGAATACAAACTTGTTTTGTAAAAATTATATACATTTGAAGAGAGGGTTTAATTGGTAAGAGACTGTGAGAGTCTTTTACATGCGAGAATGTTGATGTTAATATGGTGTTGCGGGAAAGCTACGGGAAACCCAAACAAACACATACAACGGACACGTATACATTCGAAGTGTTGTGAAACGGATTCACTTAGCGGGTAGAGAATTGCGGGGAGAGTTAGATCAAAAAATATTATCACCGCTGCTATGCGCGGGTATCCAACTAGTTATTTATTATTTTCTGTTATTCATTTATACATTAATTTATATTCTAAAGTTACACGTTTAGTTGTTGTTATTTTGTTATTTCAAATCATTCTCATTATTTCTTTATAACAAATCTATTGGTGTTATATTTGCTGTTTCAACAAACATTAGATAATCTCTTTCAAAATGCAAATTCACAACCTACACACCTTGAAAACGCAAGTCACTTCAATTACTTGATTTACACCTTAATAAGAAATATCATTACATCTTATCTTTCATTAAAACACAACTATCAGCACTCGAAAAACAAAAGCAAGTTGAAAAAGCATACTGCTTACATTAACATGATTGTATTTTACTTCACAGTGAGTTGGTTTTCGCAGTGACCCATTAGTCTTCATATTTGAGCATATTGTTTCCTTCGATTCCCAACATCAAGAACACTCATTTCTTTCAAATCATCAAGAGTAGGCAGTGACAGTGCTTCTTCACTCGTGCATTTCAAATAGGCATGCATCTAAGTTGCACGGGGACGGAAACGGGGACGGGTACATGTACGGGGAAACGGCAACATCCTAAAATTCAAGAAACGAGTACGGCGGGGAAACGTTGTCATCCAAAAAAATATTGCAAAACATTCAAAATTCCAAACAAATATTACTCACAATCATCAATTAAAAACTCTTAAACATCAAAATGTCTTCCCAAAAAACATTTAAGTAAAAAAAACATCAATTAGTTGTCGTATCCTCGGAGAAAAAAACTCTCTCCAATTCTGGTTCATCAAGTGAGAGACTCGCAAACTCTAGAAATCCTGTATCCTCCAATGTACCAAAGTCATCTCCACCAACATCCCACATCATGGTTTTCTCTTCATTATATTGATCAGTGCTACGTGACAAAAGACGTAGATTATTGTGGATAAATACCAAATCCTCGGCACGCTTAGGAGACAACTTGTTTCTTCTCAATGAGTGAATAAAAGAGTAAGTGCTCCAATTGCGTTCACAACAAGATGACGATGTTGGCTGACCAAGAACTCTAAAAGCCAATGACTGAAGCAAAGGTGTTTTTGCTCCAAAATTAGCCCACCAACGTTTAGCATTTGTAGTTCCCCTCTTAAAAAGAGACTCAACATCAGAAAAAGGCCCTGCCTTAAGCGAGAAATCAGCAAACTCGTCTAAAACTTTATCATAATCATCTTCATTTGGGTAGAGTCTTCGAAAACATTTCATTCTTTCATGAGATATTTCCCCATCTTTATGAGGAGGGACTCTAAGGGGATCCTCACTAAGCCAATCATCACTATAAAACCTATAAGAAACATATAAATAAGATAAGCATTATGAACAAAAAAAGAAACTATATATTTTATGAATGAATGTCAAATCAAACAAGCATTACCTCGGGTTTAAAGAATGAGCTAAACAATGAAGTGGTGTCGAACTCTTTGTCCATCGAGCCACAAGAATATCATACACCACCTGATAGAAAGAACTGGACATCTCAGGAGATTTGCCTTCGTGCTTGTAAATTTCAACCTTCACTTTCTCAACCATGGAATCCCACATTTCATAAACCAAATGAAGGCACGGTCTATCGGTATCACAAGCTCGTACCATATCATATATTGGTGCGGTAAAATTAAGAATGTAAGTCACTTGATCCCACCAATACTCATTTAACACCTTATCTCTGACAAATCGAGCCTTTTCTTGGTCGTCTTCTCGATAAGATGCCCACTCTTCACTCATTACCATAGTCTCTAGTGCACGTCTAATTAGCTTAAACCTCTTCAGCATCACAATAGTCGAAGCAAAGCGAGTGTCCGCCACAGAAAGTAACTTAAGAGAACTGAACTTATTATACATGGATAATCTCATGGTATGATTCATAATGAAATTTTTTACGTGCATCGCATCTCCATAGACTTCGGTGATCCAGTGACATTCATCATACACTTCAAAATTACTTTCGGTATTTTTAGCGGCACAAATATTTTTAAGGGCAAGATTGAGAGTATGAACCACGCATGGTGTCCAATAGATTTCTGGGTAAAGACCTTCGATTATTTCCCCAGCACCTTTACAATTCGCTGCATTATCAGTAATAATTTGAACCACGTTTTGATGTCCAATCTCATCTATGACTTCTTTCATTAAGTTAGCAATGAATTCCTTGCTTTTGAATTCCCCCATGCAGTTGATCGCTTTAATAAACATAGGACCATTTTCAGAAGTTGCCATAAAATTAATGATTGGTCTTCTATGTGGGTCGCTCCATCCATCTGTCACAATCGTCACCCCTTTCTCTCGCCATGTTTCTTTGATCGGTTTTAATAATCTCTCAACATTAGCTTTTTCTTGTTGAAGTAAGGTAGTTCTTAATTTGTTGTATCCTGGAGGAACATAACCACCCAAATTTTGATTTGCTGCAAATGTAAAAGCTCTCAAGTAGTATGGATTTCTTGCAAGATTAAATGGCAACCCACCAGTAAAAAACATACGAGCAATTTCTTGGTCAAGTTGAGTTCTAGTATCAACATCAAAAGCTCTAACCAATGGAGAGGAGCTTGTTTTTCTCTTCTTAAACGTGTTTTCCAAATCTGGTCCGCGACAAGGTAAAGGAACATCTTTAGGGGCTGAATTAGACTTAGCATCTTCATATTCTTTTTCTTTCTTTTTCATCTCAATCAAAGCTGTTGGTGTGACTCTTTTACAGGTAGCAATTCCCTGCTTAGAAATTTGAAGCAAATGAGCTCTCACCCTAGAGTAACTCCCTTGTTTTGTCTCTTCACAAAAATTACAAGTAAACTTCCATGTACCTCCCTTCTCAACTGCCTTAGAAACTCTAGTAACATAATCCCATAACGGTGCTTTGTCGGTGCTTTGTGACGAGGAAACACTTTCACTACTACTTGTACCAGGATTTGAAGTCGGTGCTTAGTCATGCTACACATTTACACAATTATTAGTCATAAGTCATAACACTATAACAGTAGCCAAGGACCCAAGGTTATAAACATATAATTATAATTGGTTTGCTTTTGAGTGCTGATATAGACATATAGTGATACTGATATACTTATAAGTTATATGCACAGGTCTAGGCCTTATTATTTAAACATCATATAAAAGATCTGATATAGAATTCTGATATAAAGTATAAACAATTAAACATCGTATAAAAGAATAAAAGATCAAGCCTTATTATTTCCATCATTGATAATTCATAATTCTATAAAAGGTAAACATCATTTAAAAGATAAACATCATATAAAAGACAATAAAGAGCTGATGATTGTATTTTACTCACCTGTTGATGTTGATTGTATCTCGACTACAGTACATAATGGGTTTACAAGTTCTGGAGGGTTTGACAAGATGAAGAACCATGACTTTTGAGTTCTAAAGGGTTTTAATTACGTAGGTTTTTTAAAATAAAAGGTTTTTAGTTAATGGGCCATAAGAAACGTGGGTTTTTGGGCCGGAAACGTTTCCCCGAACGTTTCCCATATAATGATCCGCGTCCAATTATTTTGAAACGTTCTCCCCTTTCTTGGGGACGTTTCCCCCGGCGTTTCCCGCGTTTGGATACGTCAAACGGCAATCGCGGCGGTGTTTCCCGATTGCCATCACTAGATTATAACATTTCACAGAATTAAGTTTTAAATATTTTATGGGCTTGTATTTGATTTCACGATTAGATGTTAGTATTTGTTGGGGTGATAGGCTTTAGTTGATTATGTTGACTGTTTCTTCTTTTCTATGAATGCTTAAATGGAGAATTAATATGAGCCATGATTATTTGTTTTTTACCAAGTGTCCTTTTTTTTAATTTTTTGCTTTTCGTAGATCAAAAATCAAAAACCATTTTTTATATAGGTTTTTTAGGTTAAGATATATTTCTTCTTTTTCTATTTTAGTTTTCAGATAAGATAAAACTTTAAACCTAAGCCTTGTGATTACTAACGATAATGGTAACGTTAAGACGCTATAATATCCAACTTTTGAATTCAACTAGGCATATATTCCCTTGTCAATGAGACCATTTGTTATTTTACAAAATAAATTAAAATTAAATTAAAATAAAAACTTCGTACTTTATCCTTTTTTTGTTTCTTTTCAATATTTTTTCCAACTTGTTTCATAGGTATCTATATCTAGGGGTGTTATCGGGTCGGGTTATCGGGTCTTATCAGGTTGGGTTAAACCGGGTTTTGATTTTTAAAAATTCACCCGCAACCCGACCCGATAAGGAATCGGGTTATCGGGTTCGGGTGATTCGGGTTATCGGGTTATCTAATAAACTCAACTCTTTATAAATCAAAATGTACAGAATTTATTTATTTCTTGTAAACTGTAGCAAAATAAAATCCTATTAGTAGTAGAAACAAGTAGGCGTCCAACATTATATAACAGTAAGGAATCAAGCCTAATTCTCCTTGTATATTGGTTATACTAGTTGGTTACTCGCGCATAGCGGCGGCAATAAAATTTTGACTAACTCAACTCTTTACGCAATTTCCTACCCGCTTAGTAATTTCATTTCAAAGAAGAGCCCCCGATAGAGAGCGAGAAAACTAGAAAACTCCCAACCCTCCAAATTTCTTAGAAGCCAGCACCTTAGACCATTTGACACAACAATCTTTCTATCACCCTCTTGAAAGCCATTAAAAAAATTCCTACGCAGACTCTCCATATAATTAAGAACAAATTTGGGAACCAATGTGAAAATCGACAGGTTTGTTAGATAGGAGTGGAGCCAAGAACCGATTTAAGAAGGGTAAAGAAAGGGGACGACCCCGCTGACAGAGTATAGGTGATTAAGTTTTCCACCTAGACAACCTCTTCTTTTCATATATTAAATCGTCGTCGTCCCAAGCCTTTTTAGAAGACATATTATCTCCTACAAAAAGACCCAAGATTTAAAAGGAGCTTATCGATTAACAAACAACCAATAGGACTTAGCAGGTTTCAATCAGCCATCAACAATTATATTGGATCCGACACCAAGACATATGACTCTTCCTTAACTATTTATTGACATAACCAGAAAGTAATAGAAGCATCGAAGAATATTCATGATAAACCCTTTAAGTTAGAATGAGAAACCCCACTCACCAATTAAATACCTACTGCGTCGTCGTGGTATAATAGAATGAGACAACGAAGTAGAAGGGTCCAATCTTATATCCTTTGAAAATTCCCTGTCTTTAACTGCCCGGGAAAATGGATAAGTTAAAGACTCCATAATGATAAAAAACAAAAAGGGAGCTAAGGGGTCCCCCCTGTTTCAAGCCTCGGTATAAATAAAATTCAGTATTCGGACTCCCCGTTAACTTAAAAATAGAGGCCTTCCCAGAAGACATGACTTCCACGAATCCATGAACGCCATATTAGGACCGAACATCCAAAAGAATGAAACATCTTCAAGATAAATTCCCATCTAACGGAATCATAAGCCTTAGCTGAAAATCGACTTTAAAAAATCATGCTTGTTGCTTTTTTACAGTTTGCAACCGAGCTAAGATTTTCTCCATTATAATAAAAGGACCTGCATCGAAGAATCTGTCTATTAGGCAACAATGCATTCTGAACATCTGAGATGAGTCCAAAATAACCAAAGAAAGCCGAGAAGCTAGATCTTAGTAACGATTTTCTTTGTAAAGGCTTCCAATCAACTGATGGGGACGGTAGTCACTAACAACATTTCGGATCAAGAACATTAGGGATGAGGCCACAAACGAAGAGTTCATCCAATAGCAAATCTCCATATCAAAAAACCATTCCAAACGGCTATGCAAAGTCAGGCCCAACAACTGGTCCAATACAAAACAAAAAAATTTTAAAGTAAAACACCGTCCGGCCCAGGGATTTATCAACTCCACAACCCCACACAGGTTGTGCGAATCATCTTCATTGAGGATCGGAGAATCCAATTCTAAGATCTTGATTCATGTATTGAGACGATTAGGAAAAGGAACGTTAAGACTACCCGGACTCGTCTATAAACCAGGGACCTTGGAATATATTCCAAAAGTTGCCTTCAAAACATCTTGTTTAACAAGATCAGTTCGGACACTCCAATCACCACTAGCCATAATACCTTTAAAACTAAAACATAGAAAGATTGGCGCGTTTTTTAGTTAATTCTAGCATGAAAGTATTTAGAGTTCTCGCCCCTCCTCGATTGCCCAGCGAATTTTCGCCTTATTGCATGATATCACACGGTTGTTAGGAAGATTGAACATCGTATAATTGTTTCAAGACTTTCCCCCCAAACGAACATAAGAAGTCGTCGGTGACTCCCTCTTGATCCAAACACTTTATCAATGTCACACCACAATTTAATTTAAGATCTTAGAAAGACCGACCTGATGCCTTTTGAAATCCAAAGTTCCATGCTCCGAATCTCCTTCTCTCAACATTTGAAGCTTTTTTTTTAAACCAAACATACCATTAGAATCTTCAGCTAAAAGAATTCCAAGATGTTGAGACCAAAGCATCGAATCCAGGAAGCTCAAGCCAAAGAGAGTATAAAAACGAAATGGCGTAGGGCCAAAATCAGAAACGGCTTCCTTGAGTAAAATAGGCAAGATGGTCTGAGAGGTGAACGATCGCAGACAGTTAGCCCAAAAGAGATTAAAATTGAAAGTAACCATTAGACATATGAAACATATCTAATTTACTCATCTTGGTAGCCGAGATATTGAGCCCATGTGAAAGAGAATCCTTCCAGCTGGATATCGTTTAAACCTGAATTAGAAATAAAGGAATTAAACGCGTTAGCTCCATGACTGTTAAAAACCGATCCCCATCGTTTCTCAATACATCTAACTTCGTTGAAGTCCCCCATAATTAAACTTTCTCCATTCCAACTAGTGATAAGAGATTTCGAGATTAACCCACAACATACGTTTAATGAGAACAGATTGGGGGGCATATACCGAAATAATTAATAAACTTCTGATTGTTCGTATCCACTTCCCAAACAAAGCATAATAATTATCAGATATAGTATGATGATCTTTTTGAAGGAAATTATTATCCCATTCAAAGAATGCAACCTGAATTGCCACTAGCCTCACTAATAATGTGGTCGAAAAAAATAGTTACCACTTCCCCATAAAATTAACCTCCATAGCCGAAACAACTCTCCATCTTAAGTTTCTTCTAATAGACAAAAAACTTACTTTATGTTTAGAAATCACTCCTTGATCCAATCTATCTTTACCTTGGAACCTAGGCCTTGGATGATTTTAAAGAAAAGACAATTCATCGGAAAACTAATTGTTTCTCCTTTAGTTCCAATAAACTTGCTCCATGTCCTATAGTACAACGCTTCCATAGAAAAGCCATTGTTTTTGAACCCACGTAATCATTTCTTTCCTAAAATCTCCAATATGGAACCATCCTTCCTTATATCTTAACCCCATTACTAAAAACTTTCAGAAGAGAACATCTGTCCCACGGAGTTTTCCGCCTCTTCAATACTCCTCGAATTACTCCTTGCCCGACCTACTAGGAGGACCCGAAAACATATTCTGCATCAGGAATAACTTGATTATTACATGTCTGGATATCATTGGCAAGGTGTGAAACCCGGATGATAAGGATGTTGTTACTGTAATCCGTATTTCATTACTTCTTTAAGTGCGTTTGTCAAGTAAGTCGTAATAATTGAAGGAATCATACTATACCTCCTTATCATTAGACTCACCATTTAGAAGCTCGATACCCTGGAACTTCAACCGTTATTGCCAAAGTATGTGTACCAAAACCACTTCACACTAGCATTCTCCACCTCCGTCGTTGTGTTCAGGTAAATTTGCCTTTCATTGATCCGTAAGCGGACTCGTCGTTCTCCGGAGAAACAATTCCTTTCTCAGAACATCTTATATGAAGGAAGGGTACCAAACCAAAAGTTGCCTTGGCTCGAGGCCCAAAAAACTTCCCTTTTTTATAAGCTTAAAACATTCCAAGATGTTCCCTCCGTGGCTGGTCTTAATACAAATAACGTTTCCTTGCAAAGAGGTCATCATACCATCTTCTAATTCAACCAATGTCCTCCACCATTTATAACCTGATCCTATTGAAAAAGTTGAACGAGTCCAAGCATTTAAAAGGAACTCCTTCAATGTCGACCCAAACTATCCGTTCTTTAGCTGCGAAATCTGATTGCCATTACAAAGAACGCGAAACCGTACGAAGCAACCCCAACAAGTTTCCATGAATTTCGTATTTAACTTAGAAGTTTCAATTCAAATCATTACCACACAAATCCTCCTAGGTAAACAACGCTAGTGTTATGAAAACCCTCGTTAGACAAAAGTACTGTAAGATATTAATGGAAGAAAATTGCGAACTTCGCACCATAACACAATTACGTGAGATCCCGTTCACCATGCAAGAGGTCGTCTAAAACCAAGACGGTTTCAAAATAGACGAATAAGACTCTTTTGGTCCACCTTGATTCTGGACAATAGACTGCTTAAAACCCGTTACATTACCAGAGGGCACCGGTTTCTCTTTCTGACCTCGTTTGTGCAGGCTCATTGGATACCAAGTTATATTTATTTATATTAACCCGAAACAGAAATCATTTATGTTGCTATATGCCCCGCAGAGGATGTTTACTCACCTTAGAGAATCGGCGCAATGATCAGCAAGATTTCTATCTTGTATATTATAACATATTGCACTTGTATTTTCCCTACAAATGCTTGCTATTTTGTACATTTTGTGCTAATTATCTGTGTTGTCAGTTGGAAAGTTGCATGTTATATTATTACCAACAGTTTGATGGATTTTTTAGAAAGTAGTTTTAGGTTGTGTATAAGAAAGAACTTATTTCACTCGCATGTAAGGAATTTGGAAAACTAGTTTTAAGGACCTTTTGGTTATCACAAACTGTATACTCTAAGATAAGGTAGATAATTAACAATAAACAATTCTGATTAAAAAAAATGCAATAAGTAGGTATGCACACCCTCGAAAACAGTCGCGTTGCTATTAACTACCTGAAAAACAACTAGCAAAAGATTTAATTTTCACACATGTATCTTATCGAACAGGTTATATGCATCAATTATTAAACCCATCATCAAAATAATGATCAGAAACATGAGTCGTCCCAGTATGTGTTTGCGCTTACATATAGAAATAATTATCAATACACATATCATAATTTTTAAATCAAAAAGTATTTAAATAAAAATAATAAAAATAATTTATAATATATTTTAATTAAACAATTTTTAAATAAATAATTTAAATAAAAATACTAAATATCCACTAACACCCTTTATTAAAATATTTAAATAAAATAATTTTAAATAGAATAATATTTATATTATAAATTTAATTAAATCTATTAATTAAAATTAAAATTAAATTAAACTTTATTAAATTTATTTTATTAAAAAAAAATTTTTAAATAATAAATTAAATTTTAATTTTTTTAATAATTTTTTTTTTATTTTTAAAATAATAAAAAAACATAATGAATTAAAAAAATTAAATTAAATCATGTTTAAAGTTTTAAAAAATTTATAAAAATATTAAATAATAAAAAAAAATTTCCGATCCAAAAAAATTAAATATAAACCATAAATCATTATAATTTGGTAATTATTAACATGTTAAAAATTTGGCTCGAGATGCCACTGATGGAATTATACATTCATAACAATTTATAATTATAACATCAAAGTATAAATATAGCGGAAGCAATTAGGATCAATTAACATGCAAAAATAATTAACCAAGATTAGGGTTACATACCTTTTGATTCTAGCAAGAACAAGAATCAATAAACTCCAAGAACAATCTAAAGGAAGATTGAATCACCGTCTTGTACACACGCTATTACCAAGTTAACCAAGAACTAGCTCGTTAATCACGTAAACCTTGAACAAGAAATCAATTCGGGTTAGTAACAATACTATGCAGCCGAATATGAATAAGACCAAAGAGAAGAGATTTTTCTTTTTCACAAGTCTCTTTCCCATAAAACTCTTATGGTATTTATAGGGAAAAATAGAGTTTGAGTTCTATTAGGATAAGCTTCCAAATTGAAGCTAATCCTACTCCAACACAAACACTACATTGATCTCCAATTTCTCTTTTAGTCCTTCTTGTTTAGTCGTTAGTCATTTCCATTAAACACTTAACGATCATTAACTATTTACGTGTAAAATCAATAAATAAATTATATTTATTAATCGTTAACTTGTAGTGAGTGCAATCCCGTGATCTTGAGTTCGATCCTAACACACAACTATTATTTTTACGTCCATAAACTAACAGCGCTTACATATAGAAATAATTATAAATACACATATCTGAACAATTATAATGTTTTCATAAGTATTAATGCAGATGTTTAGTTTTTTTATTAGAACCAGACAAATCCATTTTGTGTTCATTATTCGAGTCAATGAGGTAGTGAGTTCGCGTTGTGATAGAGAATCCAAATTTGTTTGCTTCCACAGTAGAGGAACAAGTTTTGGAATATCAGACACATGCTACTATACGAGTGGTTCCAAGTATCGAGTTCAAAACTTACAGATAGCTTGAGCGGTTTATTATTCAAGGAATTTCGTTAAGATGCATACAGATTCTCTTTTAAAGGTAAATGTTTTCTTGGAAAGCTTTAGTTGCAGAAATCGGCTCCCTCTAGAATCCTGATTACCGAACAAAAACTCACGAATTAAGAAATAAATACTTGTTTTTAACCTAAAATGAATATCTAATTTGAAGTTTACAGCAGAAATATACCCCTAACTGTAAAAGTCTTTTGAGTGTTGAGCCAAAACAAGAGACAGCAAATGCTATTGAAAATTCTGATTCAAAAGTCTCTGATACACATGACCTTTTAGTGTCGCAAAATGTAAACTAAGATTGTACCAAATATATCTACCTGATTAACAAAAATTGGTAAACTGTATTTCATCACAAAAGGTCATATCAGAACAAACGTATTGTGCTTAAACTTGAACAGACTTGCAATAAAAAGAGAATCTATATGGGTCTAAACTCAATGCCTTGTACCATAAGTCCACTAAGATCCTTCTTATCTAGATGGGTTAACTTAAGATGAATATGAGTCGTCTTCCTAGTATCTTGGGTTTGAAACTCCCATACTTTTACTTCCATCCAACCATCACTCCTTTGTTGTGGAATGCCATTCTCTTTGTATTTATTCAGTCGGTTCCATGTGTTTTCATCAAGATTTTGTCCGATAACTGGGCTGTTTGGAGGGCTTAAATACACAAACCAAGCATCCTGAGCGTGACCATTATTAATATTCACATGCAGAGGAGCCTCAAATGTGGATTGGTCTAGTGGTAATCTGTAGACAAGGTAACATGCATATCTTGTTTCAGGTGATACATCTTGGGATGCTATTCTCCTCCAAATTTTGAATTTGTCATCGGCTGTTATTACAAGGACTTCTCCAAATCTGCAGAAACATAGAAACTCAACTTATGTGTAATAGAATTGCTAGCTAGAATTCAAAATGATAGTTATGAAAAACGATCTAAAAAGAAGAAGGTTCTAAGTAATAAAAGTGCTTTCTCATTGATTAAAGATTAATTGAACAATTTGTCAAAACACATGTGAACTTCAACCAACGATTATGTATAACCAGAGTGAAGCAGTCAATGGAAAATTCCATGCAATCATACACAAAAGCAAAATCCTAAGATGTTTTGGCATAATAAGGTGTACAAAGATCCATTGTTTAGGGCTCCATTTTTATGTTTTTTGTAATTTATTAGATATTTATGTTCTTTTATCATATTAATTTCTTTTTAGATATAAATTGGTTAAAATACGGGATATTGTCTATCACTTTAGATAAACGATAGCATCACTTCCAAATGGGAAATCTATAATTTTTGCAGGGAAGTTACAAATTGTATGTGACTGCAAAATCTCTATGCGTAAGATATAAACTTCTATAGCAGAACTGCTAATAAAATGGAGAAAGAACCTTGATTGCGGTGAAGACTCCCAAGTTGAGTTCCTTTTGTCAGATACCAAACTCGCTCTTGCACATAGCATTTGACATTTCTTCCCATTTTTATCAATAGTGAACCACTAAAGACAGATATAGATTTAAGAGTGTTAGAATAGTATGTTTAAATTGGTTCCAATGGATTAATAGTAATGGTATCATTCATGAAAAATTACCTGTTGACCTTTATCAAGCAGTAACCCTCTGCAAAATTTTGAGTAGAGGTCCTTCTTCGTTGTCCACCGCACTCTATCTTTTGACAGTCTGAGTATTTCTTCATAATCATTTGGAATTTTTTGTTCCCAATATGTGTCTGAATAAGAATCAGAATCTGAATCTGAATCTTCTACGGTTTTATCTTCGACCTACATATCAAACAATTTGTTCACAAATTATAGCTATAAAGCCTGGGTGGTAGTTATTTGTCCCTTCAAAACCCATAAGATTAAATAAAATTCATGACTTATATAAACTTTGTTGGTAGAGTAGTTCGATCCTGCATGGGGGCAAATAAATTTCCCATATTTTAACCCTTTACCAAAAAAAAAAAAAACTTTGTTAGTAGACTACTGTCACTATATTTTTTATAGCTAAATTTTAAATTCTTATAGCATTTCGTTAACCCGGCCACCCGTCCTAGCTAAATGAAAAATAGCTTGTTTTGACCCAAATCAATTTCGACTTACTAGCCAACCCAACCTTTTTTGCCATGTCTAATTCCAAACAGGTTCAACATCAACAATACTGACATATGTTTTGTAAAAATGTTATAAATATATCATAAAAGATGACTAAGATGAATAAACCCGTATTTGTCAGCTTACTTCTTCCAGGGGCTGAAACAAGATGCCTTCTATTCCTATATAGTCCTCATGACCATCAAAATCAATTTCAAGATCAAAAACATTCCCATTGCTGGTGAATCGAAACAGTTCAGCCATATGCAACCCATCTTCTTTTCTCGGATTTGCAAGGTACACCGTAGAAGTTGTTGTCTCCCCTCTTAATCTGTATTTGAGGCCTACATATGCTTGTTTATTAATTGAGGAGCTCTTGAAGACAAGATATATAGTGTATTTGATTCGCGGGGACAAGAATTGCGTCTTGACATGTGTTTTGAATGCCTCTCCGTTTGTTTCGAAGAAGCCTGCTGGGAATCTGCATGAAGAAGAATGATCAAAGAATAATACATTAAAGTATATATACTTATGAAACAGCAGGGATGAGTCGGTGGATCACAAAGTCACCTTGACAATGGATGAGACTTAAATCTGTCACTGTAATCTTCATTTGGAATTAAACAATCTTTCATGGATACCATTTCGCAGTTCTCTACATTTTTGTTGATAGAAAACCACTGCAAAATTAGTATGTTCAGAATTAGTTTTTCTATTAATAAAGAAAACTAAAGTAGTTGGGCTTATAAATTGAATTAGTCAGTTAACTACCGTTTTGTGTCCGTTTAGATGGAATCCTTGTTTGAAAATCTCAAAAAGATCTTCAAGGGATTTGTAGACGAGAGGCTGCGAGGCAGCATTCAAAATGTCTTCGTACTCTTCAAACACTTCCAGGTCAACCTATATATGCCATATCCAAGCAAGTGAGCCATACATTGGGACGCTCCTTCATTTTCTAAATACACTTAAAAAAATAGTTGAACTAAATCGATTAATAAAGAAAAATGACAGTAAACTAATAATCTGCTCACTTTTTCTTCTAATGGATTCAACTCGATGGCTGCTACTCGTAACTCGGTAATACGTTGTTCAAACATAATATCGAGATGTAAAGTTGGGCACTGGCTTGTAAACTGATATAAAGGAACAAAGAACCATTCTTTTTCTCTGATATATGTAGGGTAAATTATGTAAACTTTTGTCTCCTCCCCAACTAATTTGTATCTCAGGGGGCCATATTCCTTGGCCTCCTCTTCAAATTCAAATTTGAAGTAGATGTCCAGCGTGTATGATACTTGAGGTGACAAGTAT
>BQNB010107071.1:15000-23246 GCA_026074375.1 Tanacetum coccineum | reverse complement strand
ATCATTCCCATCTCTACTATTTCCATTTCCATTTCCACCATTTCCATTATAGCCGTCACTACCATTTTGGCTTTGACTTTTAGCCTCGAGAGCATTTGCAGCACAGGTCGCCTTATTAGCAGCCAACACTTCTTCTACTAATCGGTTAACGAGTTCTTCGATTGCCTCCGGGGTCATACCAGAACGAGTGATAGTCATGTTCTAAACACAAGACATAGCACGCGGTAAGATTCGATATGAGATATAGCCACTATAAATGGTAAATAAGGTTTATATAGGAAAATACAATAGTACATGTTTTGCCAGAACAAGTAAATAGCAATAAAGACAAACACGCGAGAGAATGAAAACAAGCTTTTCATATCATATATAAGAGCATCAGTCAGTTACATTCAACCCATAATAGGGAACTTAATTTACGCTACTACCAACTAGTTCTACCACTAGTCTAAAGTCCATACACAACATCATGGATGAAAACCCAAACGCCTCGCAACGAATGTCTCAATCTTCCTAAATCGCGCCTGTGGTAGTAGCAGAACCTATGAATCTGCCTAAGCTCACTCTCCATAAAGCTCACGCCTCGCCAAAACCTGTTGGCTCTCGCTCTCTTCATTATCATGGTTCCTCGAAGTCTCGTGTTGCTCCTCTCCAAGGACGCAACCTGCTCAAGTAAACTAGCTCTCTCTCCACCAGCAATCAAACTCCTCACCTTCAACTCTCTCTGTCTTGTCTCAATGTCCTCTATCCTCTGAAGAGGTATCTCTATAACATGCTCATAAATATCCTACAAACCCTCCTCAACCTGCTCCAAATGCTCCACAACATTGGGTATAAGCATACATCAGGATAAAAATCAAAAAATAAAAAAAAAAATTTTTTTTTTTTTTTTTTTTTTTTTTTTGTTTTTTTTATTTTTTTTTTTTCCCGACAACCAACATCCACTCCTAACCTCCATAGTAACCCCCATCTCACTGGACTCTACCTCATCCTCAACCTCGTCCTCTACATTAACCCCAACATCGACCTCCATATCAATACCTGCATCAAGCCCAACCTCAACATCCCTATCTACTGGAACCTAATTAGCCGTAGCATCAGCCTCAATATCCTCTAACATATCCATATCAATGTCCTTCTCAACACTATCCTCTGGTGAAATAGAATCCCCAAACCTCTTGCGAGGTAGAAGGAGATCATTACGAGAAGGAACTAAAGCTCTCGTAGCATGGATAGATGAAGTCACGGCAGCAGTAAGGGACCTATATCTCTTACGAGATGGTCCAGCAGATGACTCGAAAAAAGAATCCCTAGTTGACGACTCAGATGTCATCGGTGGATACATGGTAGATAATAGGATAGACCTCCAATAGAGATAGGCCTCGCTACACCGTAGAGTCCTAGCAAGTAGTGGATAAACAAATCTTGGTGGTGTAGATGAATCAGCAGTGGTGGTGTCTGGTGATGCATGTCTGGATAAGGAATGACCCAAAATAAAATGCCTAGATGATGAATGATCTGAAGATGAATAACTTGATGATGATCCGGAAGTAAAACGATCTAAGTGATGTGATGTGTACCTCAATGCTAAACGATGAGAATGTAAAGGTCTAACCGACTTCCTCATAGTCAATGCCCTACATGGACCACCAGGATGAGTACGGTAAAGTTGACCAATGGGAATGTCCTCCCTGTGTCGAATAAGAATAGCTCATCGTCGACGAATCTCGGGTGAGGCAACAACAGGTGCAAGTGGAAACTTTGATGATAGTGTAACAATAGAAGATGGTGTGGGTAAAATGGGAGCAGTAGGAATCTCTGGAGTACAAGTAGTATGTGATGATGATCGTGATGCAACTTTGCTCCTCCACCTAGTAAACATAGCATCATGAGGTGTAGGTGATACATGCCTCTAGGGCATCTCAGTATCTGACTCTGAATCGTCTGAACACAAAAAAGGTGAAACCATAGGTGCTACAGATACGGGAGGTGGTAAACTCTCCAATGGATCAGCCTCTGACGATGAAAGAGTAGCAAGCTTGAGCACCCTGGCATGTGAGGCAGTTGTAGCCACCCCCACCTCCGGTGCAATCGGGGCCACAATAAAAATAGAACCAATAAGGATAACCCGCGGAAAAGAGGATCCCACACTCTCGACTGATACGTTCAAAGAAATAGAAATAACCAGAGCTGCCATAACCTGCACAAGCAAAAGTTTATATAAATCCCCTTTATATCAAACCATGCAAGGTGCGTGTAATGCATAAGAAAGTAAAGATGGTATAAAATATAATCATGGCAAAATTAATTGTATTATAATTACGAAAGTGTATTATAATTAATACCCGTATACTTATCGATAGTAATTATATACGTAAGCAAGTAGAAACACGTAGGATCACATACTGGTTATAGACTAGACCTAAATATACTACCTGGTTCTCTAATCATACTATACTACCCCCACTTCACACATCAGAGCACGGGACGCCGGCCATACACAACTCACTGTCACATACCTAACCCCACACAAAAAAACCGAGGCCTACATAAGATCGACACACCACCACGTGTAACACGAGGGACCAGAAGTACGCCCTACCAAGCATACCCACCATATACAAATCCTCCATCTACCACAGCTCATACACATAAGTATCCACCCACGCCCTAAGCGGGCCGAGATCACGACGCGTGTGTAGCTCAATATCCCACATAACCTCAACAACCATCTTGCAATCTAATATCATAACATACTACGTCATGTATCAGCGTTATGTCTATCTATCACTCACCGAGCTCTCTCTCTAGACTAATATTGCGATGTATAGATGAACAATAACGATATATAGGTTTTAAAGTTTGACAACGATGTTAACATAAATAATAATTTATAGAAGTTGTGAACAAACTCACTCGGTCTCTAAAGCAAGGCAACACAATGAAGCTAGGCAAAAAAGACATCCTATAGAGCTAAGCCACCGGAGATAAAACATGCTTAAAACGTACATAATGCTGGGTGAATTCATAGGTTTGAATTTAATATAAGAGTGGACCACAAATTTTGCAAAACGCATGTGACTATTATAACAGATACAATATCACATAAAAAGGCATTTATGTTGCGTTAAGCTTATGATACCGAGACTAAATGTAATGGGGGCATACAAAATGCTAAATAAACTTGCCCTGACGGGTACCAACATGGCGCTTTACCGTATCACTCGACATGGTATAAGTCTATTGATCTATGTAAGAGGCTACTTACATGGATGTAGTGGGATGATTATTCAAATAGATCTATTTACAAAATCGCTCTCACTTACCAAACCACCTGGTCAAATTTTAACAAGTAAAACTCGCTCAGCTTCACGCGCTTCATGATAATCGAGGGCATACAAGTTTCAACATTTACTCAGGCAACACGTAAAAAATATTAGGAAAAACGTATTCGCATTTGTGTCAAATGTTACAAAGAACAGAAATGTTTATCACCCCAAAAAAGTAAAGCAAAGTGTAAAAAATGTGGGGCATGACTCACTTAGCAAGATGAAGCGAACGGAATCGTAAATGAAACTAATGATATAGAAATTATCCGCGGGCCTAGATAATAACGGTCTTAGGGGAAAGGGGAAAGTATACTAAAATATAGACAGAAAAGCTTAAAATAGAATGGACATCTATGTGGTTTGTGTTTTGGTTTTTATTTTTCAAAAATGACTTACGTTACCTAATCTTTTAACGTTCTTTGTTGAATCCCGACATTTTTCCTGAAAGTTACCATTTATAGAAAGTTTCCTTTTTAGGAAAGATTTTAGGATCAAGACGTTAATACCGTCCCCTATATTTGTTAAGTTCCATATTTTCACGCATACTACTTCTTTTTTCGTTACCTTATATGTCCGTTTCGTTTAAAACCATAATAAAAGTCTACTATTTTTGGAATCCAACCTCATTTATCAAACCCGACATCATTTACATGTTTTTATGACATTTCATAATGATACTAATCAATATATATGTGATACTATATGTTTCGCTAGTGTTTTAAAAGCTCAAAACATCCCGAAAGCGTCCGAAAACTCATTTTACTATTCACATCAGCACCTATATTAATTATTTTGCCGAAAAATGTTTCAAGTTTCATTTGGCTATAACTTGGCCGTTTTAAGTCCGATTTTAGTGTACAATACATGAAAATCTATCTACTCGAAACGAGCTCTCCAAAAACTACTTTTACGCCTAATGAAAACATTCCTAAGTCGACCAAAACCTCAAAACAATTTCGGATCAGCAACTATGTATTTCACAAACGCTTTCAAAAATCACACCAAACTTCACAATAGTGCCTAATCTAGCCTAAACTCCATTCACAACTAATCCACAACCAAACCACACCTAAAACTAACCTAATCCCTTCATTTCTATTGTTGCAACTCACTTTTCAACTCACCTCACCAAGATCATAAAGTCATAAACATATTACTTCCATTTTTATAAAAGATGACAAGATATTATTTCATTTCTTTTTGAAAAATCAACACAAACACCATAGGAATCATAGATCTATGCAAGAACATAAACATATGTAGGATGAAAGTAGAAATGAAAGTATAAGTTTCAAGATAAGCTTACAAATATGAAGAACAAGCTTAAGAAAACACAAGAATGAAGATGGAAGACTTGGATCTTGAAAAACCCCAAATAATAACCAAACCCTAATTTATAGATCTTAAATTAAACCCTTAAATCAAATGATCAAACCCTTTAAACACCCTTAGATATGATTAGAAATGATCTTAGAATGAGTGAATCTTAATAGAAATCAAAACTATGAAAAGTATATGTATGTATGTGTGTGCCGTGAGTAAAGAGAGGGAAAAAGAGAGAGATGAGTGATTTTTGAGGCTATGAAATAAGAGTAAAACCCTAAGTTAGAAGTATGTAAGGTATTTATAGGAAATGATTAGGTTAAGGGTTCATGATTAGTCAACCAAGTGTGAAACCAATGGCTAAGTGACCAACACACACCAAAGGTGTGTGTGGTGATCGTTCGGATGCAAACACAAGGGGGAGGGGGGTTTAAGTTTTGATCACTAGCCAAAATAATTAAATAAAATGGTTAGTAGAATTGTAGTCCTCCATGGATGAATGAAGACAAAGGTGTGTATGCATGGGATAAGGTTACAAAAATGTCACTATCCTTGCATGTGATGTAGTTTAAATTCAAAATAAAGATGAAAGATTCCACTCTATTTAATTTAGAGTGTGTTTGTGCTTGGGATTTAAGTAGGGGAAGGGATTGAATGAAAATTTTAACTTATAAACATGAGATGTACGATAACTAAAGTTTACACGAAAAGATTTCAGGTTTCCGGGGTTCCGTTAGGTCCAAAATGCGAAAAATGCAAATTAAACGCTAAAACGTAAAAATAAATATCAGAAGTGATCGTAAACTATGAAACACTTAGAAATGATAAAATAACTCATAATGTCTAAACTAATCAAAATCCAAAGTCGAAACGCGTCCGATGACGTTTTTCAGATTTACACGGGTTAACTTCCCGGTAAACTGCCAGATTCAAACGTAACGTATAAAAGTCAAAAATAATGTTCGAAAAAGTTTAAAATATTAACCGGAAATTCTCGAGGTGTGTACAGTTGCTGAAGTACCTAAGTGAAGAAGTTAAGTTGAAGAAAAATAATGCCAAGCCTATATTATCATACTTAAAGAATATATTAATAGTATATATATAATATATATAATATATAATATATATATATATATATATATATAAAATATATATAAATAAATTATAATTTATATAGTATAAGTAATAAAATATATATATATATAATAAACAGTTTCAAAGAGAATAAAGGCTTAAGAACTGGGACCTGAAGATTTGTATAGCCTATTACCCTCATCAGTATCAAGTTCCGCCTTCGCTCATGTTTATGTGTCAAGTTACAGCATATGGTAGTGTCTCGATTATGTCCGTGCTAAATGAAGTGTCTCACAGAAATATAAACTCGTATCTATGGCTTGAGTGAAATCCATAAATCAAACACATTCCCCTGTAAGGTGCCTAGTTATGTGTCTATGCCTGAAAAGTTAATCAATATGCAAACTCTTGCTAAAAATCTAAATTTTCTCCATGTCACGATAAATGATCTTATTTTCTCGCTTTGATTGCTTGAGGGCAAGCAATAGATAAGTGTGGAGGGATTTTATAACGCCTAAATTATACATGTTTTTGGTGGCGTTATTTATACATATTTTATTATTTCTCGTGACCTTTCGATACTTAATAGCATGAAATACTTGCAGGTTCACTTGAAGACATCCTGAGCTCAAAAAAAACAAAGATCAAGTACTTATACACTTCGGAAATCAAGATACAAGAAAAGATAAAGTCTCAAGCTGAAAAGTGCAAATGTGCGTCGTACTTTCCCCATGTGCGCCGCACTTCTCCTCAAAGTCAAAAGAATTAAAGGCCTGGTCAAAATAGTGCATTAACTCCCCAAGTACGCCGCACAAAGTATTTTGTGCTCCGCACTTTCCATCTGGCTACGAAAATTAAATGAAGTTAATAAATACTATCGCATTAACACACCATGTGCGTCGCACAAATTATTTTGTGCGCCGCACTTCTACCCGAAAATCAGCCTATAAATAGAGCCAAAATTCTCACACATTTCATCAACTCATTCTTACACACTTCTCTCATCTCACACACAATCCCTTTTCCCTTATGATGTTCTAAACCTCCCCAACCTTTTCCTAAGCCATAAACACCATACCTTTTGAATATTCAAGATCAAACAACCAAGAACGAAGAAGAATATCATCTTAGTTTATTAAAATAATGAAGTTTCTTGTTGAATAAAGTTATGTTATGAACTACATAGCCATGAGAGGCTAATTCTCTCATGACTACTCGGTGAAGTTATGATAATGAATAAGTGTTTGGTATGATCATGATATCATTAATCTCAAGCTTATGTTGCTACCTTATTATATCTTATCTTGTTAGTTTTGCTTATCAACTTAGATTATATAATTGTATCGGTATAGGTCGAAATACCCGTTATGATATATATGGTTTTAAAGATTTGTCTATGGTCTTTATCGTCTGTGTTGAGAAATCCACTTTAGTAAATTGATAAACAAAATAAGCTTTGATATAATGAGTAACTAGATCATTTGAGTGACACATTTGGTCTAGCCAACTAAATATAAGTCTTAAGTTAATTAAGTTAGTTTGTGAAAACGTTTTCTAACGAGAAATCCTTTTTATAAGTTAAAAGTTCTATCTTCGAGGTCTTAATCATTACCACTACTTATAAATTATTCTCAACTATCCGAGTAGTCATCCTTATTATCACTAGGTAAAACAAAAGTTATTTTTAAAGTTGTTAAAGTCTATTTTCTTTCTGATTATTTGAACACTACTCAAATCTCTGTGGACGACTTGGTCTTACCTAAAAAGGATTATACTATATACGTGGTTTATACTTTTACCCGTGTTTTTCTCTATAGTAAAATTGGTATTTTCAGTCATTATAAATTTAAAGCTTTTGAAACACATCAATAGTGTAGTATTTATAGCCAGAAATCCCCAACGGTCAGCTGGTGGCGGTCCCGGCGGTCCCAGATATATCTGGGAGCCGCCTAGGCACTTAGGGGGACGCCCCTAGACTGAAGCTCTGATTTTTTTCCTTTTGCGGGGTTATATTCGATTTTGGGGTGAAAATTTGAATTTCAAATTTATGTTTTTAAATAAAACATTATTTTTATTTAACAAAACTTTTTTATGTAATTATGTAAAAATATAGTTTTTAAGAAATGTGATGGATTAAGAAGAAAAATTATTTTCTTGATCACTAATTAAGTTTAGTGATTTGTTTATCCATACCTTAAGTGATATATGTTAAAATGAAAGTTTACGATTAATAACATGTAAACGTTTATTTATTGTGAATATTTTTACATTTTGTCCTCTTTAAAACTTAGAGAAGTCGAAAAATATAAATAACGTTTTTAAGCATTATTTGTATTAATAATCACCCCTTTTTTTATGATGACAAAATATAAGCTCATTTTAAATAAAAATAATTTTTTTAAGTTATTAATGAGTTTTAATCAATTTCTCCTCCTTTTTGTCGAATCCAAAAAGGTCAATCGTCGAGATGTAGAGAGAAAGAATTCGACGATGCCAAGACTCCCCCTTGATGTTTACCTC
>BQNB010107071.1:0-10000 GCA_026074375.1 Tanacetum coccineum | reverse complement strand
ACTGATGCGAATTAATCTAAATAATTTATTTAAAATGTTTGAATTGGGTTCTTAAAACCGGATATTTCCCCTACACTTATTTTGATGCAAAATACCTTTGATTGCAAATAAGACAAAGTTACAAACAAACTAAGCATGATTACAACTAATTCAAACATAATAAAACAAATAATAAGAGTTAAGACACAAGACACTCCTAATATTAAACGATAACGAGTTCAAATAAACATAGAAATAGTAGTTTAAAAATTCGAATCCTAAGCTATTACAATCCATAATTGTTTTAAAACATCAAGGGATAATAAAGAGTACAAGCATAATCACTCAGAACCACCAGGAGCAGGGCCAAATCGGTACTCATAGCCAGGGGGCATGTGGCCGGTATAGCCATAAGGAGGGTAGTCAGCCTCACGTCCGAGAAATGGGTCAATCTGGAGGCGGGGATCCAGGTTATCACGGATGGACATGTATTGGAATTGGCGGACGGTGTGGTCATACATCCAGTTGGCTCGTTCATCCTGCTGCCCCATCCAAGTGTTGAGCCTTCCCCATTGCTTATATTGCTGATCCATCCAACGCGCTTGGCGAACTTGCCAATCACCTTGGCTCATGTTGCAGTAGATGGCAGTGGAACCTCCAGCCTCTTCATGACCCACGCCTACTCCAGCTGCCTTATCACCCTTATCATCATCCTTATCTTCTTCCTCCTCTATTGCTCGTACAGTGGGCCAATCACACATCCTATTTTGTAGTTCCATGATAACGTCCATCGTAATTAATGACTTCTTCTTGAACACATGAGGTGGAGGCTTAATACATAATGCATTCCTAAAGTCGTTAGTCAACAACCCAAATGACCTAGCAATCTTGGTGACCAACATCCCTCCATAAATCAAATTCTTGTCCTTTACTCCCTTTAGATATTTGGAAAGCCAATAAGGAATGTTGCAAGCGACCTCGGGAGTGTAGATACAATAGAGATAGTCGAGATTAATCTCGATGACTCTATAGGTGGTTTCCTTTCTTCCTGCGATGGTCGTTGCGATGCAACGATGGGCTAGTTTAACTCTCGGGTCCCTAATGGATGCTACATTAGCGTTCCCTACATTGAACCCTCCGTCCCTAATGGTCGGCCAAAACTCTATTAACAAACGACTTTCCTTTACGGTATTACAATCTCTTAATCTACTTAGAGTTGCATTCTCCCTAGATTGCCCTTTAGAATACAGACCAATTCTCCAACCTAATTATAAAAGAGAAATTTATTTTTGCTCGCCTCCCCCCCCTCCCTAATCTAAACCTAACACCTAAATGATTAGGATTATACCTATAAGGAGAGGCATCGAACTCAAATGAAGCAAAGAACTCACGAACCAATTCCCGATAAACAAGCTCATTAACACAGAAAAGATTTCCCCATTGAGGCCCGGAGAAGGGGTCGGTACTGATGGAGTTAAAGAATGCTTGATCGAGGTTTTGGCGAGCAAGGAACTCCCAATCAATGACGTCTCCCGAATGATTTTGCCCTTGCAAGAGATGTCTATTATCAATTGGTGAGAACCTCTATTTTGAATAACCCCAAGCCTTCGGAACTTTTCTTCAATAGAAACCTCTTGAGATGAGGAGGATTGCCCTCTTGTGCTCCTTTGCCTTTTGCTCATTGTCTAAAATAAAACTGACACAGAGAACGAATGAAATTAGGATAATAAGCAAGGTATGTGTGATCAAAGGGTGATGACGGTGTCGTGGTTTTGCCTTGACGCTGTCAGAGTGAATTTCATTTAAAAATGGTTTGCGAGGGAAAACTAAGTTGTTTTCTGTTAAACCCATTCCCAAAACACCCCCTTAGGATCAGACCCATAATGAATAATTTGAAAAATCGTGACCATTAACCTAAGATTCAAGTTGTTATTGTAAAAGTGTTTAACTTAAATAGATTAACACCTTGAGTAACAACAAACTTCTTAGATTTGTGTCTGATTATCATCAATTCCGACTAATTGATTCTTGGTGTGAATTAATTCGGTGAAATTGCAATCGAATGGAACTGGGGTTGAGTTGAGATGAAGGAAAGCGAGCGTGAGAGGAATGAATCACTTACCAATCGCAAATGATCATGCTTTGTGCTGCAAAAATCGGGTCCAAGTTGATGGTGATGGCCGAGAATAAGTATTTTGTGGTGATGGGGGCGAGTGAGAAATGCGATGGGTTTTTATATAATTGAACCCATATCGTAGCAACGGCATCGCTTATGACCTCTGACATTGTCTGGACGTTCCATCTGCCCTAATTCGTTGACTGTTAACTTTTCTTGGAAAAGTCAATGGTTTTCCTTCCCTCGAGGTCAAATACGCGGTTACTAGCTGTGAGTGTGAAAGAGTAGTGTGACGGGATCTTACCTTGGTATGTTTATCGTCCTTAACGGCCAAGCAATTATGAGGTGTTGGTTGGGTTGCTAAGGAATTCCCTTCGTCATGTCGGGTTTTAACATTTTGACCGGCTCTTTTGCATGGTTTAAAACCGAAGGTGCTTTTCTGGAAACGAGGATGGGTTTGAGAAGTTCAGTTGAACATATCTTATCCATAATGTAACACCCCCATTTTTACATATAGCAGCGGAAGCTAATCTGGGGTATTACTTCAAGGTACGACAGTCATAATCATAGAAAATGATTCAAAAAGAGTCGTTTATGAAAATAAGTTATCATTCATTATTTCTTTTAGATTTTTTACAAAAAGAGGTCCCAACATCTGTATTTTACAAAGTGTGAATTGATAACGGGTTTTCATCTCAAGTCCTTATGCCACGTCCCGTGCCATTAGTTACCTGAGATAAAGCATGCTAAAAAGTCAACACAAAGGTTGAGTGAAATCCATAGTTTTAAGTAATATAATTTGAATGCAAATGCGATATTTAGGTTACGTTGATATACACCCAGTATTGAAAACATAATTTATTATTGCCATTAGCTCATGAATCCGAAGCCTTAGGGTATGGTAATACGTTATAGCCCCTGCGGGTACCTTTGGCCAATACCCCGTGATTTTCTAATGATGTGCAGTTGTTACACATAACTGGGTACTACCAAGGGGGTCCAGCCAAATAGATCTAATTCACATCAACGCGCTTACTACGGAGAGATAATTACGTTCATGATTATGGGACAAAAAAGGCCAACAGTTACTTAGAGGCAATAGTAAATTGAAATACATACCAAATAAATGCATTCATGTTTATAAGCATTATCCCCCTCGTGGGTTAATAAAAAGATTGAAAATGCGATGGCTAAGAACCTCACCTGAACATTATAGGGGAATTGATAGCTAATGTAATAGGGAATGAAAGTAAAGGCTTCAACACAAACGCAATCACAGACAACCTGGGTTAATATACTGGCAAGTCTAGTTATGAATTTGTATATATCGATTTTTGTATATAAGATTGTTGGATTTTGATATAGAAAAATTTATCATAACACCGTTCGTGTAGCCAATCATAGTTTTTAAAAGACATTCAGTAAACGTTTGTGGAGCTAGGGCACTTTAAATCGTAAACCTAACAACTCAGACAGAACGTAATACCAAGATGAAACTTCTTAATATGAGAGCATTCCTAGTAATTGTGTTATGATATGGTTCCGGGACATGATATTTTGAAAGCCATCGATGATGAAAGTATAAGTATTAGAACATAGCAGTTTTAAGCATTTATACATATCCTAGAGAAGTTGAAGCACTCCGAGCGTTAATTAAAGTTATGAGAGCGGGGCGTATATTTTTGGGGAGATAGAATTGTGCGTGCGCGCAGAGTCGACGCGATCATGATATCTCTCTATCTATATTAGCGGCCGCGAGTTGGGTTTGAAAAATTGCAAAAGACCCGCTGAGGTTTGCATTTTTACGTACTTTGGTCCTTCAACTTTTTAACGATATACAAATAAACCTGTACTTTAAAAAGTGACATAATAGAACCCCTATATTTCATCACTAACTTTGATAAATGACACTTTTATCCTTTTAGATATAAGTTTTGCTGAAAATTACGATATATACCTTAAACCCCTTGCATGGATTATAATTACAAAAACATGTCCAAATTGCCCAGCAAGCTTATTTTAACATTTCAATAGACATTATAAGTTATTAAAAACTAAAATATGAAGATTTTGACATAACACAAGTTTAATTTAATGAATCCGATAAGCTAAAATGTAAAAACGGGTCAAATTAGGGTTTTAAAATGAAAACGCGCGGGTTTTAAGATCAAATTCTCTTATAACTTATCAAAGTACTTATTTTAACATTACAATAGCTTATTAGGATTGATTATAACAAAAAATTTCAAATTTAACCCATAGTTTAAGTAAAAACATGAAATTAGGGTTTTGGGTGTACGGTTTTGGATCAAAAAGGCATAACACTTAGGTTTTTGAGATCAAAGCTTTATATTATGATTTTAGCAAGATCATATGAACATTATGATGTTATGAAAGCAGAACATAAGCTTAGAGAACCTAGTTTGAGCTTATAGCTTGGAAACGGGTCAGAATCGGGACTTTCGGCTTCGTACGACTAGAATAACGACTCTCGGGCTTCGTTTCTTGGTTTCATTTTACTTACTTTTTGTACTTGAGACTTATTATGATCTATTAAAATTCATATTGAGCAAGGAGTTGCTACTATGATGGGTTATAGAGGAGGAAGTGGGGGATGAAGAAAAATGAAGACATATGAGTCCTATTTATACCCATTTGAAGGTATAATGAGTAAGCAAGCTTCATGATCTGGTTAGGACACATAGGAGGTCTAGAGGGTGATGAGGAGGGTCTATAGGATGTGTTGGTTAAGCTAGAAACTAGCTTGGATGTGTTGTTTTCTTCTTTCTTTGCCGCGGCTAAGATAGAGAAACAAGGATGCATGTGATGAATTTTATACAATATAAATGGAAGATATTTTGAAGAGAGGTGCTTGTAAGCAGCTAGGGAGGTAAGGTGCTTGTCATTGAGGTGCTTGGTTGCAAGAAAAATAGTTAAAATGGGTTATTTTGCAAGGGTTTTGGTTTCGGGTTCACTAGGGCTCATTTAGGGTTCGGGTTGAGTTTTCTAGCTTGTAATTTGTATACATTTGATTAGGAATGATAGGTTACTGATCCTAGGACTTATATTAAGGATTATAATCAAGATTTGATAGGTGGTTTGAGTTAAAATGGGTAGAAAATGAGAAAACGGGTCAAAGTCACAATTAGGGCACAATTAGGGTTTTCTAGATTCGTTCTTTGTATAATTGATGTAGAATGATGAAATGATAATGGAGTATGATTGAGAATGTTGTAATTTATGTTATTATAACTTATTTAAGTATTGGTTTAAGTTTACAATGGATAAAAACAAAGAAACGAGTCATAGTTTAGAAACGAGCTCGGTTTTAGGGTTTAGGGTTTTGAATTAGGGTTTTGAGTGCAAAAAGATGTATGAAAGCTTATGTATGGAATAATTAGGGTTCATATATTGTGAAATGAGTATAGTAGTTTGAACATAAGTGATAGTGAAGAAATGGGGATTAAAACAGAGGTAAAACGGCTATTTTAGGGATTGAGCTTAATGACTTATGCATTGAGCTTTTAAGGACTTGTACTTTGATTTAAAGAGATTATATATTTCAAATGAGATGTTATATTACTTATACATATGCTTTAGTAGCTTGTGCATTCACTTTAGGGGTTAACCTTTCCATGAGATTAGGGTTTAGGGCATCCGATAATGGTTTAAAGCCTGTTTTGATATACTGTTGTAATTGATATCTCATATGAGTAATGTACTTTGTAATAATGGTATTGTGATATTGACTTGATATATTATGATGATTGCTTGATATATACGAAGATAAGATTTCCATATGTAGGTTGCATGAGTCCGTTATCTTGAGTTATGCAGGTTATATTGCATATTCAGATATTGGCAAAGTAATGTAATATAATATAGCAAAAAATTTCCTTGAAAAAGGTGAGTTTATATATAACTGATAGATTGTACATCATCTAACTTAATAGACGGATATATACATTTATGAAAATTATGGGTTGTTATATGGGTGATTTGGTCACTATGTACATAAGCGCATATTGTAAACATCTTATAATTTATAAGTACTTCTTAATTATAAGAATGACCCTAATAATATAATTCGAAGACCCTAAAGCAAAATGATTATGTGTTAGTCGGCCATTTTGGCCTGCAACAAAATCACGCATATCGACCCATTTCACAAAACCACCCAACTTTTTAAGGAAAATCACCCATATGAACCCGTTAAACAAAATTACCCATATTGACATGCTACACAAAATCGGCCATATCGACCCGTTACACAAAGCAATTCTAACGGTGAAACTTAATGGGTTTTACCATTAGCATCATTAACCATATGTAGAAAAATCTAATGGTAGAATGAATGTAACACATAATGAATACACGAACTCTAACAACTTTTTATACGTAACAAAAATGTAATACAAATTACTGAATGAGGTATCGGCCAACCATAGATATTGAATAAATGAATCATTACTATTAAAACACAATTAAAATCCACATTCATTTTAATGTGGGAGTTTTGGATATGCCTATTTAAATATATTATCCACCCTATTGTAAAAATATTAACGCACAATCATGAATGATGCACTTTCATTTTCTTGTTCCCTTTCTCCTTACTTGTGCCCTATATTTCTCTTCCGCGGACGATATCCAACTTCTTGCATTAGAACTTCTTTAGCTATCAATTAATTTCCTCAAAGCCTAACATATCAAATATTTTAATTAATTAAGGAAAATTGCTTCTTGATGTAACATTCAATGATTTTGAATCCTCATGGTTTTGCTAATTATAAGAATAACCCTAATAATATACCCATATTGACCCGTTACACATTAGGTGTATTTTAACTTTGCTATTGTATTATTATTTGTATGTACCTTGATAAGTGCTTAATTACACATATCTTTTACCTCTAAAGACAAGCTTAAATGACCAAAAACAGACAAAAACTGCCAAAATACCAGTTATAAATTCATTTTTATAACTTAAATTAACGTAATACTCGTAAACGTCATATTTTATTCGTTATAGCTCCGTTTTTAGCGATTCTTTCGAGTACGATCTCGTTATTGAAAATTCTATCATTTTATAAAATAAAACTTTCTGTCATGAATAGTGTTTTTACTGTTCATAGTTTATAAAATTATTTTTATAAAACTTTTAATTACGCAAACCCGACGAAAATTCCATAACTAAATTCGATATTAATTGAAAAATTACGATTCTTATCATTTTGGAATCCTAAAAATATGTTTTATTAGTTAAAATTATCAAACTTGCTGTTTGATTTAGTTTTATAAAAGTTATTTTATAAAATTCGTTTAATTAACGTATAACTCGTAATTAGCGTAACTTTTTCGTTATTTATCCGTTTGACAAGTTTCTTACCTTTTCGGAATCGTTACGAGATGTAGAATATTTATAAAACATAATATCCACTGTTTGGAATTCGATTCCAAACAGCCCCTTAATATCTATATATTTACTTATTTATTAAACTTGTTTTGATATACCTTTTTAACTAAATAATTTCCAAGTTTTTCCCTATCTTAATAATTACTATATCATACATATTATATAATCCATAGTCCAAAATTTGTCATTTGTCCAAGTCATTAAGTCCTTAACAACATTTTTAAACCTAACATCTCCATAAGTAACCTTTTTACTACAAGTTCATCCATAACACGTTTACTCAATAACCATAAGTGTTCAAGTCTTTTACTTCAGTATAAATTTATTTTAGTGTCCATATATCTTGACTAAATGTCATAAAATATATTTACAAGAAAAAATCCTGTATACAGGTTAACATTTCCTAATGTGATTTCACTACATAAACATCGCATTATTACTTATAATCATATGATGAAAAGTTAGGGCTTTAGATAACTAATGAGGATGAATGAATGATGATGACAAATAGTGCTAAACCTTGTTTAGACTTTAAACCCAAGATTATAACCAAGAAAACCCTAGTTTCCAAAGCAAAACCCTAATCTTGATTTATTGCTTCAACACTTGAAAATGGTTAGCCAATGTTTGGAAACATCTTATAATGTCTTAAGAATGATGTATGTAGGTGTGTATAGGTGGTAGAAAATTTGATATGGGATTTGTACAAAGGGTGTTTGAGCCGGGTATGAGAGCACCAAAAGAGGAGTTTTTGTGATTTTTAGCTAATTGTTTTGAATGATGAATTTCTATCTCAAGTGTACAAGTATATATGGTAAGTCTTTGGTCAAAAAGTAAGCATTAGCTAGTCAAAAACGTGGTGAGGGTTTTATGGATCTTGGTTGAGTCAAGGGAACAAAGTATGGTAAGGTTTAATGAGATGATATGGTACAAAGACCTAGTTGAAAGATTTATTTCATTTTTCTTGTATAAATTGCAACAAATTCGTCCCATGATGATATATATGATATTTGGTTTTGTAAACTTTTAGGTATTTGGGTATAAAAGGGGGTATTTGTTGAAGCGTAGAAAGGTTTTTGGTGGTTCCGGTTTGCTAACGTCTTTTATCGCGAAACCGTTCATAATTATACGTAAAACCGATAAAAATAAAATGAACAAAGATCATAATTATTCTCAAAATATTATTTAAATACTTGCTTGATGTAAACGCTTAATTGTTTGATGCTCGTTTACATTGAATGCTAATTTTTAGCTTACGCGATTTAGCTTAACATTTACGATTTAAAGCAAATGCGTTCAATACACAAATATGAATAGTAGATTTATCGAGGTATTCAACGACTTGAAAACACAGGTGTTATGATTCCCCCGCCCTAAACGAGCCTGACATCAAGGCTCACGATGCAGCACTTGACGATGGTGCGGTCTTGGTGAAGAGGTGTGGGTATTTCTTTTTGAATTGGTCTTCACGTTCCCACGTGAACTCAGGACCTCTCTTGGAGTTCCATCGAACCTTGACTAATGGGATCCGGCTTCGCTTCAACCGTTTAACTTCACGGCCCACTATTTCTACTGGTTCCTTAACAAAATGAAGCTTGTCATCAAGATGAAGTCCATCCAACGGAACGACTAATGGTTCGTCGGCATGACACTTTTTCAGGTTGGACACATTGAATGTATTATGAACTCTTCTCAGTTTTCCAGGAAGCTCGAGCTTGTAAGAAACCTCTCCAACCTTTTTTAACACCTTGAAAGGTCCAACATACCTAGGGTTTAACTTCCCCCATTTGCCAAAACGTACGACCCCTTTCCAAGGCGAAACATTAAGCATAACTTTATCCCCGACTTGGAATTCCATTGGCTTACACTTGAGATCGGCGTAACTCTTCTGTCGATCACGAGCGGCTTGCATCCTTTTCTTGATCTGGATGATTTTCTCAATGGTCTCTTGAATTAGTTCTGGACCGAGGATTTGAGTTTCCCCAACTTCAGTCCAACAAACAGGTGAATGACACTTTCGACCATAAAGTGCTTCAAATGGTGCGACCTTGATGCTAGCGTGATAGCTATTGTTGTATGAAAACTCGACTAATGGCAAATGGTTAACCCAACCCTTTCTAAAATCGATCACACAAGCACGCAACATATCCTCAAGAGTTTGAATGGTTCTCTCGCTTTGCCCGTCTGTTTGTGGATGGTACGCAGTACTCATATCCAAATTAGTACCCAAAGCGTTCTAAAGTGACCTCCAGAAATTGGATGTGAATCTCGGGTCGCGATAAAAAATAATTGAGACAGGTATTCCATGTCTTGTGACCACCTCCTTTAGGTACATTCTTGCAAGTTTATCTAAAGGATCAGTCTCTATCATCGGTGTGAAGATTGTAGACTTAGTGAGTCGGTCAACGATCACCCAAATGGTGTCATAGCCTTGCGACAACTTAGTAACAAAATCCATAGTGATGTTGTCCTACTTCCATTCAGGTATC
>BQNB010107070.1:4210-16640 GCA_026074375.1 Tanacetum coccineum | reverse complement strand
ACTTGCCTTTTATAGTACCTTGGAAACCCTAAACCACCTAAAAGGAAACCATGGGATGTTGGTGGATTAAAGGACAAGAGTAAAAGACCTCTCCTCCTACCAATGCCATAATTCATGGTTCACAAGGTCCCTTGTACCTTGACAAGCCAATTTCTAGTAATGTGAGCTTTAGGGTACATAAGTGTAAGGTTACAACTTGTAAAGGTATGTGTTAGTGGGTATTTTGTGTTTGTTTCTTGTGTAAACACACTAGGTCCGGTTTTGAGGAGTTATAATTAAATAAAATAAGTTAATTTTGGGTATTGGGTATAAAAGTGGGTATTTGTTTGAGTGTAGATGGGTAAAGGTGCTTCCGGGTATGTCCGAATGTAATTTATTGCGAAACGTAAGCGTTTTACGTAACCAACAAAAATAAATTACAAAAAGTTATAAATTATACTCCTAATAATCATATAACACTTGCTTGATGTAAACTTTAATTTGTTTGGTGTCCGTTTATATTGAACGTTGATTTTTAGTTTACGCGATTTAACTATAAGATAATAATTAAAAGCGAACGCGTAAAACTCTAAAAATAAATAATGGAATTAATTAAAGTCATAAATAACCTGAAAATGAGAAATGTTACAGTCTCCACCCGTTAGAAGAGCCTTGTCCCCAAGGCTCAAGTAGCAACACTTGACGAAGGTACGAGTTTAGTGAAAAGATACGGATACTTCTTTTGAAATTGTTCTTCGCGTTCCCATGTGAACTCAGGACCTCTCTTCGGCATAATGATTGCAGACTTAGTAAGTCGGTTAACAATCACCCAAATGATGTCTTAACCTTGCGACGACTTAGGAAGCTTTTGTGACAAAATCCCTTGTGATGTTATCCCACTTCCATTGGGGTTCCTCGGGTTGTATCAACAAACCCGATGGCCTTTGGTGTTCGGCCTTGACCATAGCACATGTCAAACATTTACTAACATAGGTGGCGATGTCGGCCGTCATATTGGGCCACCAATATAGCTTTTTCATGTCTTGGTACATCTTGTCAGAACCCAGATGGATGGAGTATTTTGATTTGTGGGACTCGTGCATGATCACAGTCCTCAAGTCACCATAACCTGGCAACCAACTCCTGCCGTTTAAGCATAGGGTTCCATCGGTGCGGGGTTCCAACTTTTCCTTTGGTATATCCTTCCTGATCATACCTCCTACATCTTCGTTCTTAAGATTCTCTGGTTTCTGTGCTTCGGTCTGAGCATTCAAGATTTGTTTGGGAAGATCCAAACCAATAGTCATCACTAAGACTCGGACTCTTAATGGTTTAATTCGCTCTTTCCTGCTCAAAGCATCAGCAACAACATTCGCTTTTCCCGGGTGATAACGAATCTCACAATCGTAATCACTGAGCAACTCTAACCAACAACGTTGCCTCATATTCAACTCCTTTTGGTCAAGTATGTGTTGTAGACTCTTATGATCTGTGAACACCGTACACTTGGTCCCATACAAGTAGTGCCTCCAAATATTTAGAGTTGGTAAACCGGGGGTCACGATCACAAATGATCGAGACTGGTATCCCATGCCTTGTGACCACTTCTTTCAAGTACAGTCTTGCTAGTTTGTCCATAGGGTCAGTTTCCCTCATTGGTAAAAAGTGTGCAGACTTAGTGAGTCGGTCTACAATTACCCATATGGTGTCGTTTCCACTTTGCGTTCTTGGGAGTTTGGTGACAAAGTCCATAGTGATATTTTCCCATTTCCATTGAGGAATCGCTGGTTGTACCAGTAAGCCAGATGGTTTTTGGTGTTCGGCTTTGACTCTTAAACACGTCAAACACTTGCTAACATAGGTGGCAATGTCAGCTTTCATGTTAGGCCACCAGTATAGTTGCTTCATGTCTTGGTACATTTTATCGGAACCCGGGTGAACAGAATATTTCGACTTGTGAGACTCATGCATAATTAGAGCCCTTAGGTCACCGTAGCGAGGCAACCAACTTCTGTTGTTTAGACACATTGTTCCGTCCGCACGTGGTTCCAATTTCTCCTTCCTGGGCTTTTCTGGGTCCTTCGAATTCTCAATCAACATACCTCCTACGTCTTCGGACTTGAGGTTTTCTGGTTTTCTTGCCTCAATCTGAGCCTCCAAAATCCGCTTGGGAAGGTCCAAACCGATAGTCATAACTAAGGCCCGAACCCGTAATGGCTTTACTCGTTCCTTTCTGCTCAATGCATCGGCCACTACATTTGCTTTTCCTGGGTGATAGCGGATTTCACAATCATAATCACTAAGCAATTCCAACCAACGGCGCTGTCTCATGTTTAATTCCTTCTGATCGAGGATGTGTTGTAAACTTTTGTGGTCAGTGAACACTGTACACTTTGTCCCGTACAGATAATGCCTCCAAATCTTTAGAGCGAATACTACTGCGCCTAACTCCAAATCATGAGTGGTGTAATTTTTCTCATGAATCTTTAGTTGTCGTGATGCATAAGCAATCACTTTTTCTCTTTGCATTAGCACTGCGCCTAACCCTTTGATTGAAGCGTCACAGTAAGCGATAAAGTCTTCATTTCCTTCGGGTAACGTTAGGATCGGTGCACTACACAACTTTTGCTTTATCAACTGAAAAGCTGCTTCTGCCTTGTCACTCCATTCAAACTTGATCTTCTTTTGAGTCAGCTTGGTCATTGGCTTGGCGATCTTTGAGAATCCTTTAATGAATCTTCTAGTAGTAGCATGATAGGCCCAAAACTTGATGAATCTCCTGTTTGCAGAATTTAGGAGATGCCCAATCTTTGACGGATTCAATTTTGGCAGGATCACTATGGGGGGGGAAATTAAATAAAAAATAAACCCCCCCCCGCTGACTGTCGATCACGTGACCAAGGAACTGTACTTTAGGGATCTAAAATTTACATTCAGAGAATTTGGCATACAACTGTCCCTTTTTAAGCAACTCCAAGATTACGTAGGTGCTCTGCTTGCTCTTGCTTGTTCTTGAGTATATCGAGAATATCGTCAATAAGACAATTACAATTGATCAGGTATGTTTGCACACAGTCATGAGATCCATAAATACAGCAGGTGCGTTAGTCAAACCAAACGGCATAACTTGAAATTCATAATGTCCATATCGAGTTCTGAATGCGGTCTTCGGAATGTCTTCTTCCCGAACCCTTAGTTGGTGATAACCCGATCTCAGGTCGATCTTTGAGTAGATACTCGAACCTTGAAGTTGATCGAACAAATCATCGATCCTGGGAAGTGGATAACGGTTCTTTACCGTCAGCTTATTCAATTCCCGGTAATCGATGCACATCCGAAAGGATCCATCTTTCTTCTTGACAAACAAGACCGGAGCTCCCCAAGGTGAGGAACTGGGTCTTATAAAGCCTTTGTCGGAAAGTTCTTTCAATTGGTCCGACAACTCCTTCATCTCGGATGGTGCCAGTCGATAAGGTGCCCGTGCTACTGGCGCAGCACCAGGTATCAGATCGATTTGAAATTCCACTTGGCGGGTTGGTGGAATACCCGGCAAGTCCTCGGGAAATACCTCAGGAAAGTCTTGAACTATTGGTACTTCTTCAAGTTGCTTCTCCTTCGACTTGTCTTCCGCCTTTTTCATAGTAACATGTGCTAGAAAGATAGGACATCCTTCCAGCAAATACTTTTGTGTTTTGGTACACGAGATGATGTTCAATCGGGACTCGTGACCGTTGTTGCTTCCGTCACCATGAAAAATTAAAGTCTTGTCTCCAAAGGGAACACGAACAAGTTTCTCATCACAGACGATTACGGCATGATATTAGTAACCAGTCTATATCCACGATGATTTTGTCTATCCACTGGCAGAGTTTATAATTTTTCAAAACTTATTTTTAATGGTATGGTGGCAAATTTGAAAAGCAAGACAAAGTTTTTAATGTATCCTTGTTTTCTGCAACTGATTTTGGATATTCAAACAGAAAACAAACACCCTTATCTGGCTGTGACCCTGACCAAAAAGATCTTTGGGAATATGAAAAGGGGTTTTAGAGGGGCACCTAGACCTTTGTTGCCTGATATGTTGCTTGTTGCTACTACTAATCTAAATGCAGGTCAAGAACATCATGCTATGGCTCAATCTTAACCATCATCATCCACACTTCCAGTACCATCTACATCATCACCTCCAGTAAAATCTCCACCACATACATCCATACCTACACATATACCTATCCCTGCATCCATACCTGCATCTACACCTACACTTATCCCTGCATCCATACCTGCATCTACACCTACACCTATCCCTGCATCCATACCTACACCTACACCTATACCTGAAACTGAACCTGAAACATTTGAGCACACCTTTGAGGAGCTATCTCCTATCCACCAACACTTCTCACCCCCACAAGAATAGGCCCAAGGACAAATGACTGTGGATGATTTACTTCAAGTAGTTCCTTAGTTAATATCAAGAATTGACAGCCTGGAAACAGTTCTCAAACAAACCAAGCTGACAATGGGGAGTGCTATTGTGAAGTTGGTCAAGAAGGTGAAGAAGCTGGAAGGGATTTTGAAAAGGAGAAATGTGGTTTTATCAGACTCTGAAAAGGAAGAACCTGACGCTCAGGGGAGGAAAAGTCAATATGATCCTCTAGTTTCTTTGGTACAAGGGCTGGTTACTCCTTCTATGACTACTGTAAATGCTTCAGGGGAGGAACAAGTGGAAGACATAAGTCCTAATACACTTGAAGCAGCCAAAACTCTCTCCAGGGTTGCCTCTCTAAAGCCAAAGTCCATAGATAAGGGAAGGAGATATAAGAGAAGGAAAGAGACTAAGGGAAAGAAGGTTGTCACAAGCTTGGATTTTTAAGAAGAAGTTGATACTGGTGCTAAAGGAGTTAATACTGCTGAAGGAGTTAATACCGGCAGTATTAAAGTTAGTACTGTTAGTAAACAAGTTAGTACTGCAGTACTAAAAGGTCTATTCCTTCCCCTGATAAAGGCCAAAGAGAAGGAAAAGCTCCTATGATCAGTGAAGAAACTCCTAAGAAGTCAAAGGAACAAATTTTACAAGAGGAAGCTAGCCTTGCTGAAGCAATCAGATTGGATACTTTACAGAAAGAAGAGGTGGCTAAACAAGTACATTTGGATTCTCTCCTAGCACAAAGAATTGCAGAAGAAGAAGAATTAAATGAGCAACAAAAGAAAAGAAAAGCTCAAGTTCAATTTGAAGCTCAGCATTACACAGATGAAGATTGGGATTTAATTAGAGCAAAGATTGAAGCTAATGCAGAGTTGTCAAAAAGTATGCTAGGAAGTGACTTACAAGGAGAAGATTTTGCAAAGAAGATGGTTGATCTAGTAAATCAAAGGAAGAAGTATTTTGCAGAGGAAAGAGCAAGAGCTAAAAGAAATAAGCCCATGACCCAATCACAGCTGAAGACATATATGATGAATTATTTGAAGAATCAGGGGACATGGAAGTTATCTCAGCTTAAGAATTTGAGTTTTGAAGAAGTCAAGGAAGAATTTGATAAGCTAGTGAAACAGGTTGAATCTTTTGCACCAATAAACTTTGAAGCCACTAAAGCTAGTTTGAAAAGATTTGGTGAAGAGCTTCAGACAAAGACTACAAAAAGACTGAAAGATGATGAAGCAAAGGATGCTGAGCCAGCCAAGAAGTCTGGGAAGAGGAGAAAACAAATGGCAAGGAAAGGATTGCATACAGACCTTGATAAGGATGATTCAGAAGATTCAGATGAAGTTAGTGAACAAGATGATTCTGTCTCAGGTACTAAAATTCCAATTAATCCTGTTCCTGTAGCTATGAAATCACCTAGTATAGCTACCTATAAGATCATCAAGCAAGGAGAAAAAGGAGTGTACCAAATAGTTAGGGAAGATGGAACTGATATAGTGTACATTAATTTTGGTGCTATGCTGAAGGATATATCTAGAGATGATCTTACTGAGTTATATAGGATTGTAATGAATAGATATGGGATGGATGGACCAGAGGATGAGCTAGAGAAGGTATTTTGGAAGTATTTAAAGAATATGTTTGAAGAACCTCTTAGTACAGATCCTATTTGGAGTTTGTTAGGTCAGCAAAGGATCATAAGTTGGAGATATTATGATTCCTGTAGAGTACATTGTTTGAACTTAGAGTCAATGGATATATATATGTTAATTGAAAGAACATATCCATTATCTGCTGAGATGTGCAAAGCCATGCTAGATAAGAAACTACAAGGAGGAAAGCCAGATGAGAATTGCTACAAAATGTTAAAAATGATGGAAAAGCAAGCTGGTATTAGGAAGTAGTAAAGTCTAATGAGTTAGAAGCCTAGGATGGAGATAAGAAGGATAACACTTGGGTTAGTGAGTGCTAATGCAACTAACACAAACAAATGGCTATCAGTTTTCACCATAGTCCCTAATTAGACATAAGACTGGCTAGTCCAGGAGCAAAACAAAACGCATCTTCTTGGGTAAAGACTTTCTTCTCAAATCCGTTCTATGGTTGACAAATTGCAAATAAAGTTGTAAGGGTTTTCAACTCACCATATCTGTTTTAAGTGAAGAGTTGGCTAGCCCACAAGTTTATTCGGTTTATGGTAAAGCTGTGGAAAAACAAATAGTCCATAAGATTATGCTTTATGGTAAGGACAAATTATAATTCCATATTAGATGGTTGAACGAACGTTAACCAAAAAGAGGATGGTTATATCAACGTCACCTCCAATATCATGTACAAAGAGTTTGTACATGGTTATCAATCCACCATGGAATTTACCCTTTTTCCTAGAGCCCAAAGGATTGACTAGCCTTGAGCAAAACACGGCATACAGGTAAAGCATATCAAATCCATTTTATGGATGTAATGGTTTTTGCCAAAAACCATATGGTATTCATCCTCACCAATGTTTAATGTACTGAGAGTTGGAAAATGTTTTTCCCCCCATTCCAGTCAACCATGGACATGGCACCTTTTCTGGTGGCCAAGGGACTGACTACTCTAAAGTGAATGGGCTAACTGGTAAAGAGAAACATCAATCCATTTAAAAAAATTCAATGAATCACCTCTCACAAGGATTAACACACTGGAAGGGATGAGATATTTGGGAAAATAGATTGTAACATGAGCTTAATACTGGTAGTATACAAATAACAGTTAAGACTGGTAGTAATAGTTAGTTTCTAGTAGTATTGAGTTAATACTACTGGCAGTTTAAGTTAAGTCCTGGCATACAAAGTTAGTAGCTGGTAGAGGAAAGCAGTACTAGAGTTAGTACGTGGTCATGTGAAGTTAGTTAAGTCAGTTCATAGTTAAGTCTGTTTATGTAACAAGAATAGTAATAAGTTTCGTAGAGATATCTTAGGAAAGGATAGTATTATCTTTGACATGATTGTAAGACCCATTAAAGGGTTTTCCCTTGTGTATAAAAGGAACCCATAGGCACAATGTTATGTACGTAATTGAAATATACAATAGAACAATAGAGCTTAATTACAAAATAGTATTATCGTTTCTTTCTTCTTAATTCTTTGTGTTAAGATTCCGCATTAAACCACTTGATATTCATGTCAGTGTCTCTCTCACCAAATAGTTGATTTGGATTTATTCCAGTAGCTAATCGTCTTACAAAGGCTAGTCAATCCTATACCCAGGACGCTACAAGCTTCACTTGTAGATCGCACTTCAAAGTAATAACCATGAACTTTGTACTGGTCGGGGTTAAAACGAGCTCCATACTATTCAAGCGTATCAAACTCATTGAGCACTCTTTTGCATTGCTTTGATCCAGCATAATTTAGTCCAAAAGCATCTTTATTATATAAATTACGTCCCCCTTGGGTTCAACAGCAGCGAAGAAAGCATTGTAGTAACAGAAAAGAGCTTTGCTCATGTAATTTTACCTTGTTGGAAACTGGGCTAGGCCAAATTCACCGATTATGTTTCAAGTGGATGATCGTTAGGTATCCATTTGGCTATATGTTTATCAGAAATTTGGTGATCGGGGATGTGAATGTTGGTTCGTAAAATACAAATAATAATATATTATAATAAATATATAAATCCATATAATCTAAACACAATCAATGAAGACCGAGGAGTAGTATAGAATAAAAATACCCGTCGTTTATCATCCTAACAGAGGCTGGTTGCTAGTGGAGAATCGATACATCGGTAAAATTGGAGTTTGAATGAGAGTAATGAATTGAGAGAGTAAAAGCTAAAATAAATCAATTAAACAAACAAAAAGCAATTGAGAAAAACCTAAAAAATTATGAAATATAAAAAGCAGAAAAAAACCAGAGCAAGAATCCCGAACAGGGTCAAAAAACCTAAAAATCCCTTAAACATTTTTTAGCACCTACAAAGAAATTTTTAACCTTCTAAACCACTCCTTAGGGGACTAATATTGAAGAATTTGAAAAAAGACTAGAACTGAAAACGAAGGTCGTTTGACCCCAAAAACTAGTTAAGTCAGATCCCGTACCCGTGACCCCAGTTTCTTTAAAAAATCAAAAGTTTTGAAAAATTAACCCTACGAAAGTTTTTCTAATTTATCTCTTTCCTACGTAAAATTTATGACTAATGACTAAAGAAAATTTTCTAAAAAAGAAAAATATTTTTTTGATAATTTTTGTATTTTTTATGAATTTTTAAAACTTTTAACTAAATTAAATTATAAAAAATACTAAACTATTTTAAAAAATTCTGAAAAATTTACCTAAAATACTTTGCACTACAACTATCCTACGAAAAATAAGAAACCCAAAATTGAGCTTATAAATAAGCTCGAAATAAGCTGGGAAAAGCTTATAGCTAAAAGGGTGAAAACTCCCTTATATATCCAAGTGCCCAAGGGTCTAACAGAAAAGACCCAAGGGCACAGCGGTAAGGGAGGTGTTATAAAAAGGGGTGTATTGAGGGTAGAGGCCCGGGTTCGAGTCTTGCTCACCCGGGTTTCCCCTTATCTCCCCTTTTTTTTTACAAAAACTTTTCAAACAAACTTGTTAAGCTCCTTGAGCTTAACAATTTTCATAACTACGACTTTTTGAAAATGCTTATAAATAAGCTGAAAAAGGGCTTTTTCTTTGGACAGTAGCTTAAATAAGCTTTTAAGGCAAAAGGGCTTTTTCTTGGTGACTTTTTGGACAGTTAAGCTAGAATTTGAACAAATGAGCTAAAAGGGATTGTCTATCCTAATCCTAAATAAGCACTAGGAATTAAAATGTAGCAACTAAATAAGCTGAAAAAGCTAAACTAGACAGAAAGCTTAACTAAGCTTAAAGGCAAATGTTAGCTTTTCTTAATGGCTTTTTGTGAACAAATAAGCAAAGAAAATGGGAAAAAGAGCAAATACAACTTAACACACAAACATTATGACTACTAGGAACAAAAATAAGCAACTGAAATAAGCCCAATAAGCCAGAAGTTGGCTTAAACCCTCAGCAGTACTAACTTAAGAGTTAGTACTGCTAGGTTGTTAAGAGGCAAGATAAGCTAATTGAAATTGAAGATAGATAAAAGAAACTAGCTACCCTATCCTAAATAAGCCCTATGCATACAAATAAGCTAGATAAAACAGACAGAAAAGCTAAAAATCAAATAAGCTATAAACTGATGTGCTGAAATAAAGAGAGCCTAGGGACATATTTTGGGCTTAAAAATAAGCAACAAAAATGGCTTCCTAAGGTCTGAAACAAAGGGGGCTTATCAAAGAGCTTATTGGCTTTTTAGAAAAGCCAAAAGCTCAAGATAAGGTTCACAAATAAGCTAGATCAGTGTGCTTAAAAACAACCCCTTAGCACCAGGGCAAATATACTAAACAAAGGGGGCTTAATTTGACAGCTTAAAATAAGCTGTCAAATAAGCTCAAAATTAAAAATAAAGTTGAGACAGATGGAGTATGGCTTAAGGTGAACTTGTGCTCAAATTTTAAACTTCTAAGGACAATTTAAAACTGCTGATTTCTGCAAAAGAGAAAGGTAATTTAGCTTTTTGAAAACCTTGACTTGTTTCACTTGTGAAAACTTGGAAATAGTTGACAGATTGGACAAAGATAAAAGAGACCCAAAGATACTTAACCTATTAGATTTTGACTCTAAAAAGATAGAGAAAACAATACTCCTAAGCTGGTTTTAACAGCTTAATTAAATAAGCACTTTGGAACCTTTTTAAAACTAACAGACTAAAAAATATAATGGAAAACTTTGAAAGACACCTTTTGGACTTAAAAACTTTGGAAAAACAGACTCACATTAGCTTAAAGACTTAAGCCAAAGTTAACCAATTGACACCAACCCATAACCTTCCTGTTTTGACCCATTTTGGGCTTATCCCAAACACCCTCTTATATTTTTAAAAACGAATTTAACACTTATAAAGACTGAATTAAGCTCTAAGTTTTAAAGACAACCACTAAACATGCTATTTTATATAATAAAAAGTAAAAAGCAACCACAAATAAGCACTTGAAAAAGCTAATAAGCTACCAACAGAAATAAGCTATACTAAGCAGTTTAAAGCAAATGGTAAGTGAAAGACTACAAAAGCAACTAAAAAGCATTTTTAAGCATAACTAAACACAACTAAGCACAAAAGACATAAATAAGCTGAAAATAAGCCACAATAAGCAATGCTACAGTAATTTTAAATTTTTTTAAAGAGAAAGCATACCTTTGATCCTTGCTCAAAACAGGATTGTGTGAACCCTAAATAAGCTCTAACCTACCCTTAGCTTATAAAAGCTTAACTAAGAAACCCAATGAGCCATCCTTGTTTGCTCATTCATCCTTAGCTTAATCAAACAGTAGCTTTTTCTTTTCTTTTGGATTTTTCTTAAATCTTTGTATAAAGGTTTAACAACAGGTTAAAGATGCTTGTATGAGCTTAAAAGACATAAGATATCTTAAGAACTTTGAACAAAAAGTAAAACATAAAACTGAATTTTCATTAATTTTCCAAGAGACAAGTACATGAAAGTTGGACTGCTTAAAACTTAAACTGAATTCTAAAAAAAACACTACACACTAAAAAAACTACTCTTACTTAAAAACTAACTTTTGCCTCAAGGGCTTACAAAAGCTTTTATAGCAAATAAGCTAGGGTTTGGGTCTTCTCTTGTCTTCTTCCCGGGTGTGCTTCTTTGTAGACACATTTGAGCTGTGTGCTTGTTGTGAGAGTGGACTCCAAAGCAATCCTAGCCCTTGATTTTGAGTAGTGCCCACTCAAATTATATCAACCATTGATCCGAGCTGAGGGATTTTGGATTGCCAGCATGGCACATCCATGTGGGGGGTGGGGTAAGTGAGAGTGAAGGGTTTGGAGTGTTGTGGGATGGTCAACGAGGCTTGATAGGTGACAGGAGGTGGGGTATTGAGTTTGGCGGGAAATTGATGAGGAAGATATACAGTAACTCAAAACAGGTTTAAACTTTGGGGTTTTGACACAAGTAGTCCCTCATGGTTATATGATGTTTTGCAATTTTCGTCCTTGGTGTAGATGATAGTTTGGGGACTTGGCAGAAACACCCCCCAAGAGTTATATGGGGCATTGCAAGTTAAGTCCTTTTGGGTTATAACTTTGGGAAGTTGGCAGACTCGGCCCTTATGGTTAATACTTTGGGCAGTTGGCAGTTTTAGCCCTTGCAAGTATTTTCTTTATTTCCTTCTTTAAAATAAGTTAGGGACTTGGCAAGTTTGGCCCCTAAACTTATTTTTCTTCACTTTTTGACTTTGGATTTGTTGGGGTTGACTTTGGTTAACTTTTTCAGACTTGGGCTTTGTCTTGACTTTGTCTTTTCCACGCTTTTCCATTCCGTGTCTGGTTTTGTCGTTTTGCCTTTGTTTTTCGTCCTTTTCTTAGATATCCATTCCTACACAACACAATTAGCAAAACAAACACATATTTGGCATTTTAAGTCCGTTTTTGGTTATTTTAGCTCGTTTTTAAAGGTAAAAGGTATGTGTAATTAAACACATACCATAGTTCCCCCACCTTATATAGGGAATTACATTCCCTCCAAACCTAATCTAATGTTTATGGATGAAATAGTTGAAAGTGAGAATGTGAATGTCATTACGGTTATTACACCTAGTGATGTTAAGAAAGTTGAGACAAATCATGAGTCTGCTGATATAAAAAATAAGGGTGATGCAGTAGAACCTAAAACTGTTAAGAAGAACAGATTTAGATCTCTAATTATTGATGATTGGAATTCTGATGATGATAGTGAGGTAGAGTTTATACCTAATGTTAAAACTGTTAGACCTAGTACTAAAAAAATAAATTTTGTTAAGTCTGCTAGGGAAACTATAGAGAAGGTAGAAACACCTAAACAATACAAACACTATCCTAGAAGGAACCAAAGAAACCTGGAACAATATTATGTCCCAAAGACTAGGAAGTGACTTAAAAATGATAAATAAAGCT
>BQNB010107069.1:0-12608 GCA_026074375.1 Tanacetum coccineum | reverse complement strand
AAAAGAACGAGATAATGCCAAAATGGAATATAAAAAGCTTTTCGATTCATCAAACTCAAAAGGAAGTGGATGAGTTAATTGCTCATGTCTCTGAGAAAACTTATGCATATGGTGCTATTCGTGCTGAGAATCAAAATCTTTTAGATACCATATCTGAGTTAAAAGCTAGAATGAAAAATGTTAAAAATGGTAAGTCTGTGAATACTAAGTTTGACAAGACACATGGTTCTCAATCTTTTCTTTGTATCACACCCTTAAATAAAAATGCTTCTCAAAAACAGACGCTTGTTTTAAAAACAAAAGAAAACCATGTTGAGTCAAAACCAGTCACTTTACAGACTTCACATAACAAACAAACAGGGACACATTAAAACACAAATGTCATTAGCCCTAGAATGTACAGAGTTATCACACAACAAGAATCACAAACAAACAAGACTAAGAATGTGTTATCTTCTACAGGAATGAATGCTACATCTAGTGATAAAAGACCAAAGAGAAAGAATCACATGTCAAGACGCAGTGTCCTAATGTCTCTAAGAATGAAGCAAAGAAAGAAGCAGTTTTAATGTTAGGAAAAATAAGCAAACAGATAATACATTTGCTAATGTTGTGTCAAACAAGGATAATGTAATTGATGTTGCTGTTGCAAACGCTTTTAAAGCGAAAACTTTGTTATGTGTTTCTTGTATGCAAAATGTGCTTATTCCTTGTCATGATAAATGTGTTGCTAAGCATAAATTAAATGTGCGTTCGAATGCTCGTAGAACCTTCTCTATTAATTTTAGGATACCAAAATCTTCTGAAACTACTTTTGTAGCTCCTAAGACTAGGTTTTATGAGAAAGCAACACAATCTAAGACTTTAGATACTACTTCTGTAGCTTCCAAATCTAAGATTGATGAAGCAAGTGCATCAAAAGCTAGAGATAAGGTTTCTAGTGAGATTAAGATAGAAGAAAAAAACATGCTATTAAACCATTAAGCCCATTCATGCTAAACAAGATTCGGACAAGTAGTTTATGGCAAAAATGGTTTGAATCACAATCAAATGTTATGTGGACACCTGTTAACACAAAGCCACATGCTCATACTAATCCTTCGAATACAAAACCACTGGTTTCAGTTAAGAGATGGATAGTCAAATTGCCCAGTTGTCCATGTGTTGGCTCTTCTTGTGTTGCAGGTAGTCCAGATCGTTCTATGGGTTGTTGACAGTGGTTGTTCAAAGCATATGACGGGTGATCGTTCACTATTGAGAAACTTTGTTGAAAAGTTCATGGGAACCGTTCGCTTTGGAAATGACAACTTTGCAGCTATTACAGGCTATGGTGATTATATACATGGCAATATCACTATTTGTCATGTATATTATGTTGAAAAGGTCTTAGACACAATCTCTTTAGTGTTGGACAATTTTGTGATGGACGATTTGGAATGGCTTTCGTTCTAAACAATGTTATGTCGAATCTGGAAGGAGATGATTTGATCATAGGTGGACGCGATTGGAATTTATATACCATCTCCATTTCAGACATGTCTGCTTCTTCACCCATTTGTTTAATGTCCAAAGCAACTTTAACAAAGTCATGGTTATGGCATCGACGACTGTCACATCTTAATTTTGGCACCATAAATGATCTTACCAAACTTGACTTGGTTGACGGTTTTGGTATGTGCTTAATTACACTTACCTTTTTCCATAAAAAACAAACTTAAATGACCAAAAACAGACAAAAACTGCCAATATATGTTTGTTTTGCATTTGTGTTGTGCAGGAAATAGATATTCAGAAAAAGGACGGAAAAATAAAGCCAAAACGACAAAACTGGGTGGAAAAGTGTGAAAAGACAAGCCAATCAAAGCCCAAACATTCAAGTCAACTACCACCAACCCACCACAAAGTCCAAAGTCATAAGAAGTCAAAGCAGAAGAAATATAACTTGAGGAACAAAAATTGCCAATTTCCCTAAAGTTAAATTACAAATGAAACAAAAACAGGGCTGATATGCAATTTAGTTTAAAATATACGTAGAGGGGCATTTTCTGCAACCCCTCTTACTTGTATTACAAAGGGACTAAGTTTGCAATTCGAGTTATAAGGTTGAGGGGGCATTTCTGCCAAACCCTCAACCTTGTATTACCATCAAGGACGAATTTTGCAAACAAAAGCATATGGTTGAGGGACCAATATTGCCAACTAACCAAACCCACACCCTGTCACCCCAAACCTGTTTATAACAGGTTTTCTTGCCATTTTTCCCCGCCAAACCACTCACGGGTTAACAACCACCTTTTTATCCCATAAACCTCATTAAACCTTAGATAATCCCTCCCCCTCCTCTCCACTACCACCTCTACCAAGAAAAGTTACCAACCTGGCAAACCTCACCATTTTCGAGCTAAATTGAGGGTCAAGATTGTGATCCGAGAATACACAGACTCAATCAAGGGCCAAGACTTATATTTGAGGCTTCTCTCTCACCAAACAAACACACTAGGAGCTTTTTCACTCAGCAAGAAAGCACAATGCCTTGAAAGTGGAACTTGGGTTTCGGGTATAAATACCCCCCCATGGATGCAAGAGAGGATCATCTTTACTTTTCAGTTTTATCTATTTTTTATATGTAATTCAGTCTAAATAGCTTTTCTATTTTGAATTGTACTCAAGCTTTTAGTTAATGAAAATTCGAAAGTTCTTCATAAATCTTGCCATAGTTTCTTTTACTTTACCTTCTAATTGTTAAAATTTGATTTTAAAAGTGTCTCAACATCTTATTTAACTAATATAATCAAAATAATCAAGCTAAATTATAGCTTAGTTGTAAGTTCGGGTTTAAGTTAAAAGTTTGACTTAAGAAAGTCAAACAAGAAAAAGTGGAGTTCGGGTCAATTTTGGATAGACCCATGGGTTGATATAAATTCAGAATTATAAGGACTTAGGGGTGTTAGGATTAGCTTTAGGTTCCTTTTCATTGGACTTTTTGTAAGTTTTCATTTTTAATTTTCTGCAATTTTTTTTAATTTCACTGTAGCATTGCTTTTTCAGCTTATTGTTGCTTATTTCCTGTCTAATTTGTGCTTATCTATGCTCATTATCCATGCTTAGAGGTCTATCTTTGAGACCCTTAGTTTAAATCTCCAAAAATTAGCTTTAAAAGTCTCTTTTTGAAAAATTAGGCATAGTTAAGCCCTTTTGTCTGCTTATTTGTTCATACCTTTTGCTTTTTAGCCCTTTATTAGTTTAGGCAGCTAAGTTGCTTATCTAGCAGTACTAACTTTAAGGTTAGTACTGCTGAGATTTTAAGCTTATCTCTGGCTTATTCAGTTGTCCTAATTAGCTTAACTTAGTTCCTTTGTTATTACCAGAGTGCTTTGTTACTTTGCCTTTCATATTCATTTGCTTATTGAGCCTAAAAGCCAAAAGAATAACCAAGCAATTGACTCTAAGTACTTTAAGCATTCTGTCCTCTAGCTGTTTCTAGCAGCTTTTTTCCACAGCTTACTCTTGGTTCAATAATTTTTAGAAGTTTTTTCTTTAGAGTTTTCTTTATGTCCCTCTTTTCCTTTTCTAGATTAAGGGTTTCTCAGTTTTAGTCTTGTGGCTTATTTTTAAGCCACAAAGTGCCCTTTGTTTGTTTTTAGCTAGATTCCATGTCAGTAGCTTAATAAGCTCTTTCAAGCTTATTTTTCTTTTTTTTTTGCTTAATTCATCATGAATTTGCTTATTTGTCTTATTTAGTTTATCATTTTAGCTACTTGCATCTATTGTATCTTTTCCAAAATCCAAAAAAAAGAAAAAATAAGCCTTAAGCTTTCTTAAGCTATTCTGCCAACTTTAAGCCCGTTTTCCAGCTTATTTATAAGCTTTTGTAAAAATTTGTAGTTATAAAAATTGCTTATTTATAAGCACTTTTTAAGTTTATAAAAAAAAAAATTGAATAAAAAAAATAAAAAGGGAAGGCCAAAGCCCCGGGTGAGCAAGACTCGAACCCGGGACCTCAAAGCCCTCACCCTTTATAAACACTACACACTCTACCGCTGCGCCCTTGGGTCTTTTCTGTTAGACCCTTGGGCACTTTGGTATATAAGGGTGTTTTGGCCTTTTAAGCTATTAAGCTGTTTAAGCTTATTCGACAGCTTATTTGATAAGCTGTGCGACCTAACTTATTTTTCCTAGGGCCCTTGTCATTTCAGTTATTTTGTGTAAAATTTTCAAATTTTTTTATAAACTTTTAGTATTTTTTATAATTTATTTTCTTTAAAAACTTTAAAAAAATCATAAAAAATAAAATATTAATCAGAAAAATATAAATCTTTTTTCTAAAATTTTCTTTTTTCATATATTTTGTAGGAAAAAATATAAAAGTTCTGTAGGATTAATTTTTCCAAAAATTCACTTTCTAAAGAACGGTATTTGTCCCGTTCTTGTCTTTACGACCTCGTTTTTGGTTCAAACGACCTCATTTTTAGTTTAGTTTTTTTTTAAACTTTGTTATTTGTCATTTAGAATCTATTTTAGCCTTTAAATTTGTTCTAGGGTTTAATTTGCAAAATTTAGGTTTTTAGCCCTCGTTTTTCATGCCCGTTTTAGGATTTAAGTTATATAGCTTTCATTTTTAGGTTTTATTTAATTGTTTTTGCATATTTAACTTGTAGAAATAGAAAACCAATCATACCTTTGTCATATTCAAACATCATCAACAATCCGTCTTCGCTTTTCCATTTAAGCCTCGTGGCAAAACGACCCGGAATCATACTTTCGCTAACAATATATATTTTATTTTGGTGAACTTTTGACCATTCCTTGTGTAAAGGTAATTGGTTGAGTGTTTGCTTATATATTATATATATATATATTATTGACGAATCAGGTTTACCAAAGTTCAAATATGGAAAAGATCATCTTTGTTCCGCTTGTGAAAGAGGAAAAAGCAAGAAAGCTTCTCATCCACCTAAATTGATTCCAAGTTATTACTCTAAATTAGAATTACTTCATATGGATTTGTGCGTCCAATACAGAGTAGCTTCGTCATGGAAAAGAGTATATTCTTGATGATTGTGGATGATTTTTCTAGATTAACGATGTGGTTATTTTCTTCGTTCAAAAACGAAACCCAGAGATCATCAAGAAATTCATTGCTCAAGCTCATGTGAATAAACAAAGATAAAGTTTGCAAGATTCGGACTGCTAATGGCATTGAATTCAAGAATGCAACTCTCAAAGCTCATTATGAAAAGTTAGCATTATGCAACAATTTTAATTGCTCGCACACCTCAGCAAAATGAGTATAGAACGAGTAATCGTACTCTAGTGAGGCGGCTCACCCCCCCTCACAATGCTTATTCATTTGAGGTTACCTGAATTTCTTTAGTCTGAAGCAGTAGCTACAACATTTTACGCAAAAACCGGTCATAATCAACAACACGACACAATAAACACACCTATGAAGCTGTTACGTGGACGAAAGCTAAATGTGGAGTATTTTTATGTGTTTGGCTCATTGTGTTATCCGACAAATGACCATGATGATCTTAGGAAAATGAAACCTAAAGTAGACATTGGAGTTTTTATTGGTTATTCGGAAACATCAAGAGGTTTTTGAATCTATAATCGTCGCACCAAAAGGATGTAGGAGACATTCCATGACAAGTTTACATCTTACAGCAATGCTTCTAAAGACGATTGTTTAGAACCCATCTTAACATTTAATAATCCTAAAATTCATCAGATGACTTATGAATACTCCTTCAAAAGAGGATTTGGATCATTTGTTCGGTCCAATGTTTGAAGATTATTTTGAGCGAAAATCTTCTGATACTACCATCAATTCCGCTGCACAACCGTCTCATGATCAAGAAGTCTCACCTTCTACATCTTCAATCATTGTTGACACACATGAGGCTCCTCCCGTTGTTACAACATCTGACGAACAAACTTCTCCAATCTCTTTACAAGAGTCTGATGAATTCAATCAAGAAATCGTGCAGATTTTTAGGGTAATACACAGTTTGTTTCCATTTGATTCTCTGAATCAAGAGGTAAATTGAGTCATCTACAACGAATCTCGAACCAGCTATGTGCATAAAAAAAAAAAAAAAAAAAATAAAAAGAATTTCAACAATACAACCCTCGACTCACATTTGGACAAAAGATCATCTCTAGACCAATGTAAAAGGTGACCACCAAACCTGTTTATGACTCTTCAACGGCAACATACCGATTCTGAGGTTGCATGTATGCATTTAACCGTTAGCACATGAACCAAAGAACATCAAAGAAGCTAAGGCCGATCATATTAGAATAGAGTCCCATGCAAGAGGAGTTGAATCAATTAGAAATACTTTCAAGTTTGGGAATTGGTTTTCCCCGACCAGAAGGAACTAATTTTAATGCTCACCAAATAGGCTTAGGAAGAATAAGTTGATGCAGAAAATATTGTGAGTTCAAACAAATCATGTCTTGTGCTAAATGTTATAAGCAAGAAGCAAGCATTGATTTGAGGAGACATATTTCTCCTGTTGCTCGTCTAGAGGCTGTTACGGAAGTACATGGCTTTTGCTGCACATAGGAATATCACTACTCCAAATGGATGTTAAACGGCTTTTTCTCATGCGACCTTTGAAAGAAGAAGTTTATGATCAGGCGCAACCTAGAAGGGTTTATTGAGGCTTGAATTTCCAAATCAACGTCTACAGGTTGAAAAAGCTCTATACGATATTAAACAAGCACCTCGTGCATGGTATGACAAACTGTCTTCTTTTCTAATTGAACACGGGTTCAATAAAGGTATAATTGACCCAACTTTGTTTACTAGACGTCACGGGGGAGACATATTACTTGTTCAGTATATTGGTGAAGGACATTATTATTTTGGATCAACAATCTAGGTTTTTCAAAAGATTTGCAAACTTAATGAAAACAATTTGAAATGTCGATGAATGGCGTGACCTAAAGTTCTTTCTTAGACTTCAATTCATCAATCTACCCGTGGCATATTCATAACACAGTCACAATACAATATAGTTGTTAAGGAAAAATGGTCTAATGAAATGTGTCTCCATTACACACTATGGCAACAGAGAGACTGGATGCTGATTTACAAGGCACTCCTACTGATCAAACGACTTATCATCGTATGATAGGAGGGCTTATGTATCTAACAGCCAGTCGACCAGACATAGCCTTTCCTACCTTTGTATGCGCACGTTATCTAGCACGACCTACGGTCAAACACCTCAAAGAGGTCAAACGGATCTTCTGGTACCTAAGACAGTCCTATAACATGGGACTATGGTATCCGAAGGATTCTGGTTTTGAACTAATTGCCTATTCAGATGCGGACCATGCAAGTTGTAAAGATGATTGTAAAAGTCACATCAAGGAGGGAGTGCAATTTTTAGGTGGGAAAGCTCGTGAGTTGGAGTTAAAGAAACAAGATTGTACTGCGATATCTACTGCAGAAGCTGAATATGTTTCATTGTTTGCATGCTGTGCTCAAGTGATATGGATGCGTACTCAACTGCTTGACTATGGATTTAAATACAATCGGATTCCGATGTATTGTGATTCCAAGAGTGCCATTGCTATTTCATGCAATCCAGTCCAACATTCTAAGACAAAGCACATTGAACTCCGTATCATTTATTAAAGAACACGTTGAGAGGGGTACTGTAAAAATTTACTTTGTCGAAACAGAATACCAACCAGCGGATCTATTTACTAAGGCGCTTCCAAAAGAACGCTTTGAGTATCTAGTTCATTGATTGTGTTTTATATACTAATAAAATATACGATATATTACCACAAGAGTAATTAAGAAAATTCCTTAAGGAAAATTCACTCTTAAAAGATATATATAATATATAATACGTATATTTAACCGAGAAGTATGATCACCCGGGTCATTTCCCCAACGACTTGTGAAATTGAAACCACGTTTTAGCTCGGATTATGATTTGAATAAGAGGCAAAATTTGATTTGATTAACTACTAGTAATACTTAAAATCAACAAAAACTAAAAATTAAGCATAGAAGCAAATAGTTGGAAATCAAAATTTAACTAAAAACACGAGCCGGGACACTAAAACTAAGGCCAAAAACATCAATTCTACAAAATTAAATATAATTTAAGTTTTTCTTTTAAAATGTTTTCTAAATGACTAAAAACGAAGTTTAAAAAAACTAGAACGAAAACGGAGTTAAAACGGGCGTTAAAAATTGAAAACCGAGAACGGGAACGAAACCCGTCCTTTAAAAAGTGAATTTTTGCAAAATAGACCCTACGAAAGTGAAACTAATTTTCCTACAAACTTTATGATAAAAGAAAATTTTATAAAAAAGATTTTTATTTTTCTGATTAATTTTCTATTTTTTATGATTTTTTAAAATTTTAAAGAAAATAAAAGATTAAAAATACTAAAATAATAGTAAAAATTCTAGAAAAAAGACAGAAAATAGCTTATGCTATATGAATCCTAGGAAAAATAAGCCCGAAGTCGTAGCTTATAAAATAAGCTACGAAATAAGCTTAACAGCTTATTTGGCTTATAAGGCCAAAATGAGTATAAAAGATTAATGGTGTGAGGGACTAACAGAAAAGTCCCAAGGGCATAGCGGTAAGAGTATGTGTGTGAAAGGGTTGAGACTAGGTCGAGGTCGGGGGTTCGAGCCCGACTCACCCCTAACCTCCTTGGTTTCCCTTTTTCATTTTTTTTGCAAAACTTATAAAAGCAAAGTTATAGATAAGCTATGAATAAGCACTTTTTATAAAGGCAACTATTTTTGATAAGCACTTAATAAGCTAGAAAATAAGCCTAAAGGTTGACAGTTAAGACTTAGCATAAATTTGGGCTTTTCCTTAAACTAAATAAGCTAGAAAACTGAATAAGCTAAAACTAGAACTAAATAAACTAACCCTAAACTAAACCTACCCTAATAAGCTAATTTGAACTAGAAATAAGCAAACCATAATCTAGAAAACTAAATAAGCTCTTAAGTGCTAACTGTTTACCAAACAGTCCCTGAGGGGACTGTTGAGCTTAAATTTAAGCTCACAAACGGATACTTATGCAAATAAGCTCTACACCTACTTAAAGCTTACCTTAAATACTTCTTAAAAAACATATAAAAATCATTTTAAATTCTTTTGCTTAAAGAAAAAATTATTGAAAAAGGCTGTCTACTCTATTTTTTTGGATTTTAAAACTTAATGAAAATGACAATAAGCTAAATTGACAGCTAAAAACAGATAATCAAATAAGCAATCTACTCTAAATTAAGCTTAAACAGATTTAGTACTAACTTAAATCTACTTGTGCACTGATTTTCAAAACCTAAAAACTACTTATACTAGCTTAAATGAAGCTTAAAAGGTCAGTAGTAGTAACTGAAGTTACTACTACTGATGCAATTGACAAAGCACAAAACACCAATGCAGGTTTCCTTAAGGGAAAGTCATGCACTAGACAAACTCAATAAGAGTGTTTGAACTCTAAACAAGCAAAACCCAAGCCTAGGAAGGCTTGGATTAATTTTTTCACAAGTGAAACAACAAGGGAAATTCCCCTGGTGCTGAAACAAGTAATTTAAGCTCTAACTTTTTAAAAGTTGTAATCTAACTTTTAAAAACAACTTTTTTACTGATTTTGCATGATAATTAAACTATCTTAAAAACTTTTATCAATTTCTTTTGACTTTTAGTGGTCAAACAAGCTTAAACCAAGTACTCCTTTAACAAATCGATTTTTGATTAAGCTCTTAAAACTAAAATCTACTTACTAAAACTAGATTACCAGATTACTTTAAGTTGATAACAACTTAATTAAACACAAATTAACTACTGAATTAAGCTAAATACCAAAATCTACTATTATGCTAATTGTATTTTTGGCTTTTCTATGGATTTTTATAACATATATAAAAAACTACTTTCTATAACTATTAAGCTGACAATAGATGATAGGAAATAGATAATAAGCATAATGGAGGACAAGTAAACACAAATAAGCAGATAGCATAAGCAAATAAGCACATTAATAAGCTAATAAGCAGATTAAGCAAAACTAAACTATGTACTTTAAGAACAAAAATTTAAAAGGAGAACTTACATAAGCTTCAGCTAAACAGAAGCATAAACTTAAATGCAGCTGCAAGCTCTAGCTTTACCAAATGGACAAGTCTAGTATAGTCCATGAGACCTTCCATATAGTTCACCCTTCCAAAAGCTTAATATTCCAAAAGCAAAGGTACTTAGCTGTTTTAAATGTTTAGGTATGATTAAGGTAAGTTTTGAGCATTATTATTAGCTTAGAGACTAATAAGAGCTTTATAGGAGCTTATGAACTTTAGCTTAACATTTGATAGGAAAAGAGAAAGCTTATGAAAACAAAGAGCTTATGAGTGACTATTTAAAACTGAATTTTTAATAACATAAAAACTTGATTACAATGCTTAAAAGGAGATTACATAAGCTGAGAATTGAAATTAAGCTAAAACTTAAAAAGCTATTAAAATCTACTATAACTAGTTGTGTGTGTGAGGGGTGAGAGCCTTTTTATAGCTGATGATAGAAGATTCTAGGACTGCCTTCTTGCCCACGCTCCTTCTAATCTTCACCATCCATTTCTTCAATCATTGGATCAATGATCTCATCCGTTGGATCAAGTGTGGACACTCAAGGATTGCCAAGCTGTATTCTTGATGTGACGAACTTGTGTTACATCACTGGAGTTGAATCCAAGAGTAAAACCACCTTTCCTAAGTCCTCTTCATAGCCACATGATTTTATCTTAAGTATTAATATTATAGCCCTTGATTTGACATAATTAACCATGCCATTGTGTAAACGAGCTCTTGAATTGTCGTTATTGACCCTCAATTAGGAAAATCCCTATGATTTGGCCATGGGTAAATGAGGTCGGGGACGATGAATAGTAAAAGACTTCGCGCCCCTTTTTATAACTGAAATAAGGGGCGCGAAGTCTTTTACTATTCATCGTCCCCTACCTCATTTACCCATGGTCAAATCATAGGGCTTTTCCTAATTGAGGGTCAATAACGACAATTCAAGAGCTCGTTTACACAATGGCAGGGTAATTTATGTCAAATCAAGGGCTCTAATTGATCACTTAAGCATCAAAGCCACGTGGCTATGGAAGAAAGCACAAGGAAAGGTGGGTTTGATGCTTAAGTAATCAATTAGAGCCCTTGATTTGACATAATTAACCCTGCCATTGTGTAAACGAGCTCTTGAATTGTCGTCCTTGACCTTTAATTATAAAAAGCCCTTTGATTTGACCCCTAGGTAAATCGGTGAAGACGGTGAACAGTGAAAATGACTTTTCGCGCGTTTTTACTTATAAGGGTGTTTGTTTGACTTTGTTTGACCCGGGGGTAAAAAGGGGTAGAGGTTTGAGGCTTTGGCAAGATTAGTCCTTGTGTTTGGTTTATAAAAGAGTTGTAGTGTAAAACATCTTTAAGAAAGGGCAACTTTAGTCCTTGGATTTTTATAAAAGGGAAATGGGTTTAGGGTTTTGGGCTTTTGGATCCGGGTATGGCCCATTTAGGTTTAGGGACCATTTGTGTAATTTTTGAAACTTAAGGGACTATGTGGGTAACATTTGGGTTTTGTCCTTTTGATGCTTTAACTTTTATTGACCAAAGTTTGACTTTTCTTGGCTTTGGCTCTAAATCTTTGGCTTCTCTTGTGCTCTTCCGTTTCTCGTGTCCGTGTTTGCCCCTTTTTTTTGACGATTTTCTTGTTATTTTTGATATATCCGTACCTGCACACACAAAACACAAAAACAAGCATATCTTTGCCAATTTTAGTTTGTTTTGGGTTTAGTTGGGCTATTTTAAGTACAAACGGATATGTGGTATTTACACTTATCAATTCCCAAACTAAACGTTCGTGTCCTCACGAAACAATAACACAAGCCGTCTATAACCAAATACTTAAGAAATTTTCCCCAAACTAATCCTTTAGAAAGTAGTAAAGTCTTTGTGGGAAAAATTTCTAAGTCACAAGTTATAAAACACCCGATTTCCCATTTTCAAAACTTTTTCTCTTTTTATGATTTTTCTTAATAATTAACTACCTAACTATAACTTATTCTTGTGTTGACCTAATGTATTGTTTTCATTACCTCATTGGTAACTTTAAAGATCATGGATAAAAAAGCACAATTAAGTGTCTAAAAGATATTTTCGTCATTCCCGATTTTTCACTTTTCCCATGCTAGGCTTAAAAATAAGATCACCGTTAAGTACGAGCTAAGATGCTAAGACTACTGATAATTACAACTTGTGATTTTCTCTACCCGACATAAATCATATATTTAAGTATGTGTGTTCAAATTAATTTAAACCATTAAATCTACAAATTTAGATAGTTGAGATCCGACCAAGCTTTACACATTGGCCTTTTGGGCTAATATGTTAATCACTTAGTAAAATCACAACTCAAAGCAAACAAAAACCTCCTTAGCTAAGACATCGTTGGTTCACTTGTCCTATAAATAACTTTCTTCTCTACCATCCTACCGTCATCGGGTAAGTGCTAAGGCTTTTGACACCCCATCCAGAGAATAATAATCAAAGTGCATGA
>BQNB010107068.1:16146-23247 GCA_026074375.1 Tanacetum coccineum | reverse complement strand
TTAGTCGGTGTTTTTATCCGTTTATCGTACCACCTTTTTGTTCTTTCCTTATAGGAGATGGAGGCTTCATAAGCATCGAGCCTCATTTCGTCCAGCTCATTAATCCGTAAGAGTTAGACTGGAAGATGGCATGCCTTACCGTAGATTATTCTAAATGGGGTTGTTCCTAAAGGGGTTTTAAACGCCATTCGGAATGCCCATGATGCATCATCTAATTTGTGGGTCCATTCTTTCCTGTTGTTTTCGATGGTTTTCTCAAGAGTACGCTTTATTACCCGGTTTGTATTTTCGATTTGCCCATTTGTTTGAGGGTGATATACGGTGGAAAATCGGTGAACCACTCTATACCTTTTCATTGCTCGCTCCATCTGGTAGTTGCAGAAGTGGGTACCCCTGTCACTAATCAAAGCCTTCGGTATTCCAAATCTTGCGAATACTCTTTTGAGGAAGTTCACTACGTTTCGGCATCACTAACGGGAAAGGCTTGAGTCTCCACCCATTTTGACACATAATCGATAGCTACTAGAACGTATTTGTTTCCATTTGATGAGGGGAACGGTCCCATGAAGTCTATTCCCCAGACATCGAATATTTCGCATACTTGGATATACTTTTGAGGTGTTTCACCCCTTGAGGAGATGTTGCTGGATCGTTAACAGGCATCGCAAGCTCGGACCAATCTACGTGAATCACGGATAATATTTGGCAAGTAGAAATCAGCTTCGAAGACTTTCCTTGCAGTTATGCAATACCATGATGTCCTCCTGATGGGCCGCTGTGATATTGTCGAAGGATTTGTGCCGCCTCATCTTTGGTACCTTTGTATGATTTGGTCTGCACATTGTTTGAACATGAATGGGTCATCCTAGAAATAGTGCCTTAGATCATTGAAGAACTTTTGTTTATCTTGGCGGGTAGAATGGAAAGGCAGCACTCGGCCGGCAAGGTAGTTAGCGTAGTCGGCATACCAAGGTTTGTTGTTTTTATCAGATATTGTCATTAGTCGCTCTTCAGGGAATATATCCCTTATTTCGGCTTTGGTCAGCCTCCCTAGATCGGGGTTTTCAAGCTGGGAGAGGTGATCGACTGCGAGGTTTTCAACACCTTTATTATCGCGGACCTCAATATCGAATTCTTAGAGTAGCAGGATCCACCTAATCAGTCGTGGTTTTGCATTTTGTTTGGTGAAGAGATACCGTAAGGCAGAGTGATCCATAAAAATGATAGTCTTGGATAAGACTAAGTATTGATGGAATTTGTCGAATGCGAAGATGACAGCCAAAAGCTCATTCTCGATCGTTGTGTAGTTTTCTTGTGCTTCGTTCATTGTTTTGCTGGCGTAGTGTATGGGCTGAAAATGTTTGTCAATTCTTTGCCCAAGTACTGCTCCTACAGCGTAGTCACTTGCGTCGCACATGATTTCAAATGGTAATGACCAATCCGGCTTGATCATAATAGGGGCCTGAGTTAGTTCGTGTTTTAACTTATCGAAGGCCTGGATGCATTCTTCAAAGAAGTTGAATGAGGCGTCTTTTACCAAGAGTTGGGTCATTGGGCGTGCGACTTGCGAGAAATATTTTATGAATCTTCTGTAGAAGCCGACATGTCCCAAAAAGCTTCGGATGGCTTTCACGTTTGTAGGATATGGTAATTTGGAGATCGCCTCAAATTTTGCTTTATCGACCTCGATTCCCGACCCAAAGACCTTATGGCCGAGGACGATTCCATCCTCTACCATAAAGTGACACTTCTCCTAGTTTAACACAAGGTTGGTCTCCTCACACCTTTTTAGCATCTTTTCTAAGTTTTTGAGACAGTGGTCAAAGGAGCTACCAAAGACGGAGAAGTCGTCCATGAATATTTCCATGCTATCCTTGATTAGTTCCTGGAATATGGCCGTCATGTAGCGTTGAAAAGTTATCGGAGCCTCGCATAGTCTGAATGGCATTCATTTATATGCGAAGGTGCCATATAGGCAAGTGAACGTAGTCTTTTCTTGGTCTTCAGGGGCAATGAGGATCTGGAAATACCCTGAGAACCCATACAGAAACAGTAGTACTCATGCCCGGCTAACCGTTTGAGCATCTGGTCGATGAATGAAAGGGGAAAGTAATATTTTTGGGTCGCATTGTTTAGTTTACGATAGTCAATGCACACGCGCCGTTCTTTGAGGAATCAGCTCGTTTTTCTCGTTCTTGACTATGGTCATCTCCCTTTCTTCGGGACGACCTAAACGGGACTAACCCAGGGACTATTAGAAATTAGGTAGATTAATCCTGCATCAAGGAGTTTTATGACTTCCTTCTTCACTACCTCCTTAATGTTTGGGTTCACCCGTCTTTAGGGCTGGATGCTTGGCTTGAACTCATTTTCCATGAGAATTTTGTGAGTGAAAATTGAAGAGTCGATCCCTTTTATGTCTGCTATACTCTAGGCGATGGCAAATTTGTGGTTCCTTAGAACCTCAAGAAGTCTGGCCTTCTTGGTGGCGGATAGTACGGAAGAGATAACTACTGGGAGTTAGTTGTCCTCTTACAGGAAGGCATATTTGAGGTGTTCGGGTAGCTCTTTCAGCTCCACTTTAGGTGGTTCGACACTTAAGGGTTTTAATTGATTTTCTAGGGCTTTCCATTCGAGTGGCTTGACTGGTTCCGCACTGGGGTAGAAAGAAACTGCCCGTACCTTGTCTAAGTCTCTTCCTTCTTCAGCTTCTATCCATTCTCCTTCGTGGTCGATGGTGTCTACCCACTGTTCTCGGATGAGCTTTGCCATATGATCGGCACAATATAGATAGTCATCACGAGAATATTTGGATTTCGTAGATTTTCTATTGTTGAAGGTGACGGTTTCGTTTTTGGCTCTCAGACTTAACCTTCCTTCATGAACGTCAATTACAGCTCGAGCGGTAGCGAGGAAGGGCCGTCCCAAGATGATTGGTATTAATTCATCCTCGTCCATCTCTAGGACTACGAAATCAACCAGGAAGATGGATTTTTTATCTTGACTAGAAGATTCTCACATACCCCCAATGGGATATTTAATGGATCTGTCAGCCAGCTGAATACTTATTTGAGTTGGTTTCAGCTTAAAAATGCCCAATCATCAAAAGAGAGAGTGCGGCATAAGATTGATACTTGCTCCTAAATCAGCTAGGGCGTTCTTTACTGCCAAGGGACCAATAAGACATGTTAGTATGAAACTCCTTGGGTCTATTTATTTTTGGGGTAAGCTTCTTTGGATGATAGCAAAGCATTCCTCACTAAGCTTGACTGAAGAGGCAGCTTTCTTGAGTTTTTCCTTATGCGAAAGAAGGTCTTTTAAAACCTTGGTTCCCTTCGACATGTGGATCACGGCTTCTAGGAACGGTAGATTGATATGAATCTGCTTGAAGATGGAGAGAAGGCGCTCATCTTTGTCATCCTTTCTCTACTTCTTTACTCAGGAGGGGAAAGGCAGATTTGATAACCTGGAGGGTTAATAGAGAATGGATGATTAGGGGGCTTCTTCATCCTGCATAATGCTTGATTCTGCACCTTTGGGTCCTTCTTTTTTAGTCGCCCCTTCAGCGAGGTAGGTAGGTGTCGATTACGATAGAGCTGGGAAATGGGGGTCTTGAGTGATGAATCCAGATCTAGTTGTTATGGAAAAAGTCGATGCCTTTGGTTTAGGAATTTTGCTTTTACCGATTGTGGAGAGGATTTAAGAGAATTGTTCGTGCATTTCCTTATGGTGTTGGTCAAGCATCTCTCATATCCCTTTCGCATGGAATTTTTTTAGCATGAAGTTGGCAAGTTCATCTTCAAACTTACTTCTAATAATCCATTCAGGACCATCCTCTCCTTTTTCTTTACATTTATTGTTTCCTTATGAAGGGATATGGCCATAAAGATTGATACTTGCTCCTAAATCAGCTAGGGCGTTCTTTATTGCCAAGGGACCGATAAGACATGGTAGTGTGAAACTCCCTGGGTCTCTTTCTTTTTGGGGTAAGCTTCTTTAGATGATAGCAGAGCATTCCTCACTAAGCTTGACTGAAGAGGCAACTTTCTTAAGTTTTTCCTTATGCGAAAGAAGGTCTTTTAAAACCTTGGTTCCCTTTGGCATGTGGATCATGGCTTCTAGGAATGGTTTTAGATTGATATAAATTATGCTTGAGGATTGGTGAATGGAGGCTCATCTTTGTCATCCTTTCTCTCCTTCTTTACTCGGTCGGGAGGGGAAAGAAGAAAGGCAGATTTGATAACCTTGGAGGTGGGTTGGTTGATAGAGAAGGATGATTGGGTGGCCTTCTTCATCTTCATAATGCTTGTTGATTTTGCACCCTTGGAGTTAGTTCTGCTTTTTTATAGTCCCCCTTCAGCGAGGTGGGTAGGAGGTGTCTATTACGATTGGATTCGGAGTTGGAGGAAAATGGAGTCTTGAGTGATGACTCCAGATTGTGTTTATGGCAAAATTCGGATTGCTGCCTCTGGTTTAGGAAATTTATCTTTTACCGGATTTATTGTGCGAGAGGATTATTTTATTTATTTTAAAGGAGATTGTTCGTGGTTGCATGTTGCATTTCCTTACGGTTTCTGTTTGTTGTTGGTATTCAGCATCTCTCATATCCCTTTCGCATGGAATTTTTTTAGCATGAAGTTGGCAAGTTCATCTTCAAACTTACTTCTAATAATCCATTCAGGACCATCCTCTCCTTTTTCTTTACATTTATTGTTTCCCTATGGCGGGATCGGCATATCATCATGGGATATCATCATTCTGATTAGTTGAACCTTTAGGAATAGATAGAAGGAAGGTTCACCAGTAGAAGAAGATGCCCTCACCAGACAGCAATTACCTGCTTGGCTTAGGAGGGTTGTTGTTGGTTCTATATAAACGCATTCCTCGGCCCCTCGTGGGATGTGGGATATCATCATTCTGATAGAACCTTAGAAGGGAAGGATCACCGTAGATGCCTCCCCCAGACAAGCATACCTGCTTGGCTAGGCTGTTCTAACTGCATTCCTCGGCCTCGTGGGATTCTTCGCAGTAGTCATAGATAAGGTAGAGGTTTTTCAACCCTACCTCGCGGGCAGGTGTTTCAAGGTAAGAGATTCGTTCACATGCCATTTTTAGGCGTCCTTTGACAGTGGGTTGTATTATTCCTGAAATCGAAGAAACGTTCACGGGCGGCAGTGGGTCATCTCACTGATCGTTTTGGTATTGGACGTATTCTTCTATTCGGTTTCAACCTTCCTCTCCAGTTAGAGAGCTAAAACGAAAGTGAGCGAATTAATCAAGTTTTATCCGGTCGTCATGAGATATGATATCGTGAAAGATCTGTACCAGGAGCCATTTTTGTATTCCATGATGGGGGACTTGTTGGATTAAGTTCTGGAAATGGATCCATGCGCTTTTGATGGATTTATCGATCCCTTGTTTGAATTGGAGGATCATGTCTCTAAGGGACGAGTTGCATCCTGATGGAAAGAAATAATCAAGAAATCGCGATACGAGCTAATCCCATGTCGTGATTTAGGTGGGGGGCGTTTTGTCACGCCATTCTGCCGCCTTTCCCTTAAGGGAGAAGTGAAAGAAACGTAGCCTAGATGTATCTCTTATGGCTCTGTCAGCTTGTATGTTATCAACGATACTTAAGTAGTGCTTGATATGATGGAGGGGGTCCTCGCTTATTAATCCTTGGAACGTGCATGTTCCTTGAATTAGCAAGATGTCGCATGAGTCAACGATTCTCCCTGTTTGTTTAGCAGGGAGGACGATTAGGTTTTGAAAACCAGAAGAGTTGGGGAGAGAATGTTCTCGTAAGGTTTTAAGATGGGTTGCTGGTTTGGTTTGGGTGTTTTTTGAAGAAGATGCCTCATCATCAAAGAGGTTTCTTCCGGCTATGGCTAATGATTTATTTTGATGCAGGCGCCAGGCAGCTCTCCTAAGCCTTCAGAATTCTCTTTTGGGTTCATTGAGGGGTTTTGTCAACTTCCTAACGGTGCTACATGTCATAATGACAGATTTATAAAACAGATAGCACAAAGAAAAGATAGACTACAAGAAAGCTAATATAATGAAAATAAAATCTCACTTAAAAGGATTCAAGCGAGTAGACCTAAGTTAAAAAATGGTCGAAACCTAACTATTCCTCGGTAGCGGCGCCAAAAACTTGATGTGCCGTCGTAAAGACTTCAACAAGAAGTTTTACAACTCCCTAGGTAGTGTACCTAATCGTTGTAGTGTAGTATAGGCAAGACTTGGGGGCTGTTATCGTTCTTTATGGGAATAGGTTGGGAAGGCTCGATCAAGATCTAACAGAGGTCTACGGGGTTGAGACAAGATTCTTTTTGTATTTTTATATTTTTATGAAAGCAAGTAAATATCATGGTTTGAGAAGTTGGTTTGTTTAACAAATTTAAACTGAGTATAATCTAATCTATTGGTGATAACTTTATGATAAAAAGATGTATTTACTTAATCATATGCTACTCCTTAGATTGCTTCTCCTAATCCCGTTGCTTTGTCACGCTTATGATGATCTGTGTAAGTATTTCCTAAGTCATGAACGAATTACACGAACCCACCGTCTATTTAATATTTCGTTAAGGCAACGCACAAGTAAGGTAGTATGAAGACTATTACAAGGCCCCTAAGAGTATATTAAATGCAATTGAAATATCTTAAGAGGGATCAACCATATTAGGGGTAAGGTAGTATGAAGACTGTTACCGATGGTATCCTTTCTACACACTCGCGTTTCCCTAGACGTCTATGCCAATTTAATATCTTATGGCTAGTTTTCTAAAGCCTAACGCGCACATCCATCACAAGAAGCAACATTAAAAGGATCTACAATCTAAGTTTCATACAATCATAAGTAAATACAAAGGAGGGTTTAGCCTAGCATGTTATAAAGAAAGCAAGAACATAAATCAATCAAACAACACATAGACATATTGAATGATTAAAGATAAACAATCTTACTTGATTAAAACATGGATTAAGGTCAGTTACAATAGGGTTTTGAGGCCCTAAAGACGGCCTAAAAGCTGCTGGAATGACTAGGGTTCGTCTCCCAAAAGTTATACAAAGTTACACACTTAAAACCCTAATATC
>BQNB010107068.1:3646-11146 GCA_026074375.1 Tanacetum coccineum | reverse complement strand
TCGTCTCCCAAAAGTTATACAAAGTTACACCCTAAAAGCCCTAAAATCGGTTTTATATATATAGGAAAAATGACGTGACGGCGTCGCTGTGAAGCCATGACGCCGTCGCTACATCGATGGTTCTAGATCACTTTAAGGTGGCTACGTTCTGACACCGTCACAAAATCCTAGACACCGTCACTTTGAAAATCACGACGTCATCACTTTATATTGGCGACGCCGTCTCCACGCTCTGTTTGCATCATTCTTCAAGAGATTTTGGTGTAGGTCCATAGTCTTGTTTATTTCTTCTCCAAATGAGCCCAAGTCACGTGTATTTCCTCCAAATGTCATCCAAGTGCTAAAAACTTGAAAACAAACGATTAAGCACATAATCTTGGCATATTCGCATGATTTAGGGGGTTAAATGACCTCAAAATAGTGTATAAAATGACACCTCATCAAATATCAAACAGAGGGTTAGACATACCATTTTATATGTATCCTCTATAGATGCAGTCGTCGTTCTCCCATTTTGATCTGCGTCAGATTGCTTCCACTGTATCGTCCTTCAACAACTTTGGCATCAAGGTAGTCAGAACATACACAACCTTTCAAGTTATCAAAAGGAAGTGCATCTTCTTCTTCCATCGTCAAAAATCATACCCTTCAAACTTATCCAGTTTCCCAAAGTTAGTAGTCATCTCTTTCATAGTTCCAGCCATGATTATCACATATGACTTTATACGTTTGTTAGAAAATTAGGTTAGCGTATGTGATGATAATCTTGGATATCTTGCTTGAATCATATTGAGTTCACTTTTCGTATAAAGTATTTCGACCCTTTATGTAACACCCTAATTTTCACGGTAATGATTTATTTCTATTATATACGCTTCTTAGTCGACTCTCGTCATTCATATAACTCTCGTTAGTAAAAAAGGACCAAGCTAGCACTATAACCACCTTGTTCTAGCATCCATGGACCATTATTGTCAATTGACTAAACTAGCACTATAACCATCTTATTATAGCCTTCAGGGACCAAATCTGCCAAATAGTGGAAGTTAAATTATAGTGCTTATATAATTATCTAAAAGTCTAGAATAATGGAGAAACCGACTTTGTCTCCCTCCCTCCTCCTTCTCACGTCAGGCATCACACACATACACCATGAACTAAGGTTTTGATTCAAGTACAAATTTTAAGCAAGATTAAGCTAAGAAAGGGTATATTGAAGTCCAAACACGCATATACTAGTGTTCCCATCCTCCAATTCGAGGTAAAAATCATACCTTTATCTTGAATTCGTGTTTTGGAGTTACCATAAGGTGGGTAATGCTTAAAGATTAAATCTTTATGCCATTTGTGGGGTTTTTGTATAATTTTATGAAATTAGGTTAAGTTGTGATTATCCAAAATCACCAAGAACACTTGTATTTCATGTAAGTTCTCAAATAAGTGATGGGTACCTTGTTAAGATGCTATAACACCAATTAATAGTGTTAAGTTTTAGAAAGTATGTTTATGTGGTTATGTAAGCCGCGAACCAAACACCCCTTTATGGCTTAGCTTTCTTTTAAGATTGTTTATGACAAGCTAAATCATGTTCCTAATAAGCTCCATGTAAATTGTATATTCTTAGGTTATAAGAGTTAACCGAAGACGTTTACGAGAGCTCGTGTTAGTAGTCAAGCATTTTAAAGGTAAGTAACGTATATAAGAATAGAAAAGGGACATTAGAAGCCCATTAAAGATACCAATTATCACGTGGTGCTCATGTTTATGTCTTGTATTATATAAAGTGTTATATTCGTATTATGATTCCATTGCTAATTATATGTTATGAGTAGTAATTACTCGTTTGTTGTAAGCTTACTTATGAAATGTTTGGAATTGGTTAAATCAACCCCGTTGACCCGTGTGGTCAAATCAGCCTTGTTGACCCGATGTGGTCAAAATAGCCCCATTTGACCTGTGTGGTCAAAACAGCCCCATTTGACCCGTATAGTCAAAACAGCCTCTATTGACCCATGTTGGTCAAATCAGCCTATTGACTTATGTTGGTCAAATCAGTCTATTAGACCATGATGGTCAAATTAGTCTATTAACCCATGTGGTCAAAACAACCCAGTTGACTCGTATGGTTAAATCAGCCCCGTTGACCTGTGTGGTCAAAACAGCCCCATGTTGACCGTGTGGTCAAAACAGCCCCATGTTAACCCTGTGGTCAAAACAACCCCATGTTGACCGTGTGGTCAAAACAGCCTATGTTGACCTGTGTGGTCAATACAACCTATGTTGACCCGTGTTGGTAAAAAACATTCTGTAATGACCTAAGTGGTTTTAGTAACATGTGTTTAATTAAAATGTTATATATGTTATCTCACTAAGCATTTGGTTACGTTTCTTCGTCAATGTTTTTCTTATATGTGAGACTAGCTATACGAAGCCCAAAGGAAAAAGGGTGGCATGTTAGCCTCTAGTGGAGCTCATGGGTAATCGAACTTATCCTAAACCCTCTCTAATACCATGAAACGCTCTAGGAAAAATGCTTTTGTGTTACAGTTTGTATAAACGCAGATTTTAGCTACTTAGAAACTAGTGCATGTTATGTTTATATGTTGAAGGGGTGTTTGGCCTAACGTCATTCATACCCGGTATGACCTATTTTTCTCATGTACGGGTCTAGACGGATAGCATGTATTATGTATAAATCTTAGATGTTAATATATATCATGTTTTTGGGTTGAAACAAATTTTTGGTTATGAACAGGTCAAAATGAGAAATGTTCTACGGTTTATTTTCTGTAGATTTTTCAGCAAGTTTTCTGTAGTATTGTAGTAGCAGTAAAAAAATTAGAATAATAATTTTAGTGTGGGCGTTTCAAGTTGGTATCAAAGTTGTGGTTTAAGGGATCTAGGTATCCACCATATATGGGTATTTAGACCTAAACCTAGGCTCTGGGCGACCTATAGAGTAGGCACGTTTCTGCATATGCATGTAGTATCAATTATAGTCTAGTTCGTCATTTGCTTGTTATGCAATCATGTAGCGTTCATGAACTTAGTATGATATAATATTAATGGTGACTAGGTTATCTGATGGAATTATTGTTATCACAAGGTTTTTCTTTTATTCAACACAGCCCCAAATACTATTTGATCAGAATAGATCAGTTACTCTTAACTAGTAATAGGGATTTAACAATCCTTGAGGCTAAACACTATAGACGTCTATCTTTTCTACTCAACAATACAAACATACGCCACACCTTTGGTACACACAGACTATACTAGTCGACTCTCATGTGTTTGTTTTAACCTATGTCTATGATCTCTTTATATAGGGAGAGATCAAGACTTACAAAGGAAGTAAATCAATTAGATAAGGAAACTATTTAAATCTATTTAAATCTTTCCTAATCTTTATCTTGAAGATCTTTGACCAAATCTTCCATCATTTGTAGATTAAGTATATCAATTAGATAAGGAAATTATTTAAATCTATTTAAATCTTTCCTAATCTTTATCTTTAAGATCTTTGACTTTTCAATGCATATGTTTGACTTTTCAATGCATATCTTTGACTTTTCAATGCATATGTTTGACTTTTCAATGCATATCTTCTTGGAAATCTTCCATCTTTTAATTATTCCATATGTAGAATACCAAAGTATCATATTAAGCCCTTGTTGTTTCATTCGTCTTCATTTAAGCACATGTAGTTTTGTAATTATCAAATCAATAAACCCAACATTTTATATCCCTCCTAGGCAGAGTACCTAACCGTTGTAGTGTAGTGTAGGCAAGACTCAGGGGGTTATTATCGTTCTCTAAGGGAATAGTGAGGTAGCTTCAAATTGTATGTTACTAGGGTCTAAATATTGAGGGAAGAGTATTTTTGTATTTTTATATTATTTAGAAAGCAAGTTAAAAAATCTCGAGTTTTGAAAAGGGGGTTGATTAAACTACTAACTACTCCTAAATCTAATCTATTTATGCAGAAAAGTAAATGGGTGAGAAACTCGTATAGGTAAACAAATGTGTCTACTGAGTCATGCACTACTCCCTAGTTGCTCTCTAATCTTATTGCATGTCACCCTCGTTAGTGTAATGTTTAAGTATTCCCTTAATTCTGCAGCGAGTTGGTCAGGTTCACGTTCTACGTGACAACCTAGTCGGGCGTTACCTATCAAACACGCTCCCTTCCAATAGTTAATCATGTGCAATAAATACTTAAGAAGGAATCTACCTAATATTCAAATAGTTATGAAGAACTATATGTAGGTTTCATCTAACCTAATCGCGTTTCCCTAGACGTCTATGTTAATGTAATATTGTATAGCTAGTTTTCTAGAGCCTAATGCGCACATCACTAACAAGAATCAATAAAATCAAAGATTACAAACTAGGTTTCATGCAATCATAAACAAACACTAATTAATTTAGCCTAACATGTTAATAGAATGCAAAGAACAAGTAACCAAACAACACGTAGACATATTGAATGATTAAATGGGTGAAGGAACTTCACTTTAATTGAACATGTGAGTATGTGAGTACAAAAGGGTTTAAAAAACCCTAAAATTTAGCTACAATAAAGTTCTCCTAAGTTACCACAAGTTTCCATACAAAATTATAAGAAAATAAGGTTTGTATATATATAAGTTGGGTTCTGACGGCGTCGCTTTGTGACGCCATCAGCACATAGAATCTTCCAAGGGTTTCTTCATGTCGGCTATTGTGACGTCGTCGTTAAACGTGGTGACGTCGTCGCTGCTTGATCCTGACAGTGTCAAGAGGTATTTCTGACACCGTCTCCACCTACTGAGAAGTCATATTTTTCGTCCAAAAATAAACTTTCTAGGCACTTTTGGTAAAGGCGTCAGGATGAAAGCCGCCAGCTTGAAAAGTTGCATTTTTGTCTAGTTTCTTCCTGGATCAAGCTCAAGTCACGTGCTTTTTTTCCAAGTGCTTCCCGAATGCTAAAGAAACTATTAAGTACAATATTTGGGCATATTTGCATGATTTTAGAGGTTAAATGACCCCGAAAAAGTGTATAAAATTACACCTCATCATAAACATACCAAAGAAATGTTAAATGTTTACGGATTATAAAAGGCATAATGTTGTTGTGTATAGTGATGCTAGTTTGATTTAGATGATACTCAATCCTGGTCATGGTAATATACATTAAAGAATAAGAATACTTTACAGTTTGAGAAGCTGTTGAGATGACTGTTTCTGATAAGTGTTTTGCTAGCTTCAAACACCCTATGAAGAGTACCGTGGTAATACTCATACTATGGTACTTGTACTAGAATGCACACATATAATATGACACTCATCACTTTATTCAAATTCTTCATAATTTGTGAGTTTGAAACAAGTATTCTCAAAGTTTACTTATATGACTACTTAGTTGTCTTGTACCAAAAGAGTTGAGTATGTTGAGAACATTAGATTTCAACTTACTAGTAGTCTTATGCAGATTTGTTTTTTTAGTATTTGGATAATGGAACTATAAGTAGTTGTATTATATAATAAATTGATATACCTAGTATGTTCATTTTCATTTATACTATTATGTTCTATATTTGCATGTTTAATCCATGAATAATTTATTTATTATAAATTGTCCATTGTCGATCAACAATATGAGAGTATTGTTGAATTAAGACAAATGTGAGCGTTTGGTTATATTCTTGGAATATAAGGATCGTCCCGCCAAACTCATATGTTATTCATTAGTGATGCATGTTGGACTACTCCAAACCTACGAGAATTCACTTTATGGATCGACGTCATTGGGTGAATCTTGCAAGTGGTTTTATTACTTGTCCTCAGATTTGAGATGCAAGTAGGTCTTGCATGTACGAATATCATTTTCTTGATATAATTAAACACTGTCCTGATAAGGTAGTTATAAAGGCTATTTTTAGAACTGATGTGAAACACATGAAGGACACGTGCATTTAAGATAGGATTTGTTCCTCCACATGTTTTCTTGAGATAGATACTACTGTGCCCCTTGTTGAATTGATCAGATATTGGTATGGTCGTGCCCAAAGTAAGTCAAGATAATACTTGTTTACCTTTGGTGATCTTGGTTAATATCTTAAACGAGAAACAGAATAAGTTAAACATTATGGATTGACTTTGATCCATATCCATAGTTTAACAAGTATCTATAACAAAAGGATGTTTAATAATAAACCATTAACACTAAGACATTTTTATGAAACTGCACTTAGGTATTTTTGGGAGCATTGACGTGTTGCTAGACGCTTATCATTGCTTGTATAAGTTATTGTGATTATGACATTTTGAAAGTGCTAGCTATTGTTAATGCTCAAGTCATAATCTATAATTATACGGCTAGAAATATGTGAACCTATTTGGGGCACACACGTCTACACAAAAGGAACATTTTATAGTTCGCGAAATGATTATTGGTCTTTAGTTTTATGCTAGATGCGTTATATAACTTGTAGGCTTTTATAAATAATTAATAATAGACATGTTGCTTAGTATATAAGCCAAAATCAAACCATAAGCCCATGATAAGCTTAGGCCGGTCGAACACAAGAGATGGAGAGGGTGATTATTGTTTTGCCAAACTTAAGGAGGTGGATGTGTTTGAGTCTAACTTGAACACCAAACAATGTTTAGGCTATATAATGAACCTATTGGTTCATTATTTTGTACGCATGCTAAACACTAAACTCCATGAACCGAACCTCCCTTTTCCTTTATGACTACCGATCATCAGCTAACCCAAAACCTCAAGGGTTTTCGGTCGACTTAATCAAGAACAAAAAACATCATGTTTTAGTTGTTAATTAGTGAACTTGAACTAGCATTCAAGTGTTCTATCATGAAGTGTTGTGTGAGCAACAATAGAGGTGATTTACTTTAACCACTAAAGGGTTTTGTTCAAGATCAATATCAAGAATCACTTGTCTTAGTAATTCAATTGATAAGAGGTTAGTAAACTTATATTTTTATTTATGTGTTAATCTATAAGCATCAAACAAGATCCCTATGGGACATTCTTCTGATTCTTTACACGTAGTATAAGAGTTATATGATTGTTAAATCCCAACAAGTTGATGATTGCGAAAGAAAGATATTTGTCTTGAGTTATTTAATGATAGATTATTGTCAAAGATTTATGCTATAGATAAATTATAAACACTGACATGTAAATCTTATTGAAACTTCTATGATGATGCTATCTTTTTGGGCTTAGGCTATAAGTCATTAATAAAAAAAGGGATAGGCTTTATGGATGTGTGTTTGTGTTTCTTTAGTCATTTGCGTTGAATATCTGTTTTGTTATAAATTATGGCCGTGAGTGCTTTCTGCTAGCATTTAATATATGGTTTGAATAATCTGGGCTCAAATTTTTTGTCAAAAAATGAAATGCAAGTTTAAATTGGCATGTAATAATACATCCTATGGATGGTGCCTTAATTAACGTCGTTGTATATTGTGTTTCAATATGTAAAAATGTGG
>BQNB010107067.1:5102-23247 GCA_026074375.1 Tanacetum coccineum | reverse complement strand
TGATCCGTATTGACGAATTGCTTTCCCATGAAGAAGAAAATTGATTAGGGTTTTTGAAGATTAGGGTTTTTTTTATTGAATGAAAGATCAAGGAAGAAGATGGGGAGGGGTTGAAGGGAGGAAAATTGATTAGGGATTTTTTTTTGATTGAATGAAAGATCAAGGAAGAAGATGGGGAGGGGTTGAAGGGAGGAAAATTGATTAGGGTTTTTGAAGATTAAGGGATTTTTTTTTTGATTTACGGCGACTAATATTTCTTTATTACTGTATATGTTTTTTCGTCACGAATGCATATTATATTATAGAGTTAATAGATATTTGACCATTATTTCTAATAAAAAGAAAATATATTGTTGGTTTTTATAATGTTAAATAAATATGTGATAATCACAGTAGCTTTCATCATTTGTATCTTTTATTTTATAAGTTGCATTTTTCATGTAGAAAGTGTGTTATTAATTCCATCAATTGTATGTGTTAAAAACACGATTCCATAATAATTGTGTATATTTTTAACCTAAATCCTTTATAATAAGTTGGTTTTATGACGTGTGTCTTTGAAAAACTCCCACAAATTCACAATGGTTGTTTAAACTAGACTTTGACCATCTTTCCTAAAAAAATACTTGATTTGTTTTAATGAGAATGATTAAAAATCACTAAAGCCATGATCATCATTGGTATAAAAACAGTCCTTGCAACACATTCAAGGGAAGAGCATTTAACAAGGGGTTGGTTATTTGTACCCCTAAAAAGCCATTGGTACCCCCTTTCGTACCTCTCTTTTTTTTCGGTTTTTTATTTTTTATTTATTTTGTTTATGTTATAAAACTGTTAAACGCAGAATCTGGAATGAAAATAATAAAGTTTAACAAGTCAAAAGTGTTAAACTGTTAAAAAATACGGAACAGAAACTGATAAAAAACTGTGTTGCACTGTAAACAGAAAGACAAAATGCATCAAAAGTACGGAACATTTGTATTTTCGGTGGGCCAGGGGTACCAATAGTAGCACCCATTTAACAAACATAAAGCAGTCGATATATTATTGCAAAGATGATTTTATTTGATACGAAGATTCCGAAAAAGGTCTTGATCTTTGATAATTTAGTCTCTAGCTCTTTTTATTGGTTTAAATATCGATGTAAAGCATCGATCAAATGGGACGATTGGCTTAAAAACCCTTATATTGTTTGTTGTTGATCTAGCTCCTTGCTAGTGTTTAATAAAATTGCCGTTAAAAAAAAAAAAAAAAAGTGACAACACCTTGTTGGAGATCTATCCAGATTAAGGTTATTTTCTGACCTTCTTTTTTATATCAGTCACTGTTGATTCATTCACCTGAGTAATGATTTAATATTTAAGTCTTAAATTTTAACAAAGAGTCACAAAAGACATATGGGGTCATGAAAATTGTAAGTTACAGTCATTTCTCGCTTAACTTGTAACTTCACACTGCATACTTCTCGGTGGCTTCCATTCGCAAGCTGATTGACGAGAAGCGTTTCCCAGAGTAGGCATAGTCTACTATATGTTAAGTCCTACCAAATCAAGGTAATCATCACAGCTTGAAAATCAAAACGAAATGCTTTGCCTACGAGAGTGTAATCATATCACGACGCGAATGGACATTGGAATACCTTATGGTCCAGTTGTGCAAAGTGTGTGGAGACTACAAGTCATTTGTGGTTTCAATGCACATGACCGAAACAAAGTTAGCGTAAAGTCTCTTCTTGTGGGAATGTTGAAATGCGACGTGACTCGTTTATGAGGAATGGTCGTTGTGTTTGTGTCTATTGCGGATCCCCAACAAGCTGAAAATATAGGGAAAGAGGCTGCTATGGTTTTGTGGTGGTCTATATGGAAGTTCTCCTGAAATAAACTCCCTATTCACTACAAGACTCCCGCAAAGCGTTAATTGGTGGATAATCTAGTTTCTTTGTTCGTTATATTTGGTGTAAGTATAAGATGTAAAGCGTCGTTCAAGATGGGACGATTGCTTAGAGAACCCGGATCTTTGCTGGTTCAGATCTACTCCATTTGCTATTTTAATAATTTGCCGTTCCAAAAAAAAAAAAACTTTTGGTTAAAAATTTAACTTATAAATGCAAAAATCAGCCAGGTGTTTTGTCATAAAACAGTCTCAAAGCCCTCGTAAATATTTGCCCAAAACACATCCCTACTCCGTCATGTGTTGGGCACGATACATCCCGTTGGACTAATGGGCAAAATAGTTTTCCTCGGTAATTATTAACGAATCTAATTTTTACGTCAAACTATATATAAAGTATTTGTCTTTTTGCGGCCACATTGATGATTTTTTGTGTTTGCACTTCTCTCTAAAAAAATGTGGTTTGTTTTTGAATTGAAAAAAATAAAACCTTTTACTTTATTATTCGTTAAAAAATGAATGTTTGTTTTCAAAAGCTTGAAAATTAATGTCGCGCTCTTGGTCTTAAAATCGTATTGTTTTAAAAAAAATTTAGTTTTGTGTTTTGTAGTAATTTTTGTTGGACAAACGGTAAAACAAAATTCCGTACGTTTACAATCTTAGTCTTTGAAAAAAAAATTAAAAAATTTGTATTGTTTAAAAATCTAGAGAGTAAAAAGGGCAAAAAAAATTTAAAAATTTTTTAAAAAAAGTGCGAAATTTGAAAAAAAATAGTAAAAAGTGCGAAGTTTGTTAAAATGTTTGTAAAAAGTTTTAGGAAAATATTGTTGAAAAATTTTACTAAAACGTATCTAACGAACGATTTTGGTGTCGATTATTTTTATAATATTCGAACTTTTTGTAAAATTATTTTTACAAATTAAAAAATAAGATTTGAAAATTACGAAAAAGAGGTAAAAAGCTTTGGCAAAAAAATTGTAGAATGTTTCTAAAGTGCAAGTTTTAAAAAAATTTTTTTAAAATGTCCAAATTTTTATAAAAAGATTTTCGAAAAAAAGTACCGAAAGTTAAAAAAAAAAATTAAATAATCGAACCGAAATCGGACTTTAGTAAAAAAATTACCAACTTTTTTGAAAAACATTTCGCCACTTTTTTTAATTATTTTGTAAGATGTTGTTAAAAAAATTAAATGTTGTTGTTACCGAATTATAAGAGGAAAAGAATTGTTTTGTTTATTATATTAAACAAACCAAACAAAAACTTTTTAAAGAGAAGTGCAAAAATCATCCCTTGGTAGCAAAATGGACAAACAATACCCTCCTATATATTGCATACCAGGTAAAAAGGTCACGTGCGCGTTAATACTGAACGGAAATAAAAGTTCACCGGTAGGCCAAAGGATTACGGGTCCCCCAAAAAAACCAAATTGACGAAGATGAGTTTTGGACATTTATTTAAAATCGAGACGGGCAACGTTTTTGGACAAACCACAGGATGATTGTTGCACGTTTCGCTGTTAACTTTATTGCATGTAGTAAGTTATACGACGCACACAAATTGGTTAAATCCGGAACCCCTGGGTAAGGGCGCTTTCTTTCGTACGGATTTCACACGAATTATCCCGATGTAAAATCTTTGTTGGGTAAATAGGGTCCACTGATTTTTCCATGGAGCATTGACTATTTCTCACGGATATTGTGGTGTGTATTCTGTAGGTTTATTACCCACCGATTTACTACGAATATTTTTCAACTGTTCCACTGTTTTGTGGCAAAAGTTTCCCACCGATTATTTTCTCCCACCCATTTTTAAAAAAAAATTTGTGTGAAACAAGATTAAATTTTAATAGAATTTAGTAAAATTTTAATATGTATATATATATTTTTTACGCTGTTATGGTTTTTTAACTTTTGGAAAATATATTTAAAATAACTTTCACATGAATGAAGCGGAACAACCATAGAACCAAGGAACAAAAAATGGCAGCGCTCAAATACATAGTTCGCCATAACATACTCAAAGCGCACCACATCCAAAAATGCAATTCAAGCCTTTCAAGGCATTTACAAAGATTCAAAATCCAATCCAAATTCAATATGAAAAATCGGATAAATACATAATGTATCAAACAAAACAAAATCTCAATCGGGGTTAATACATTGATACATGATGAAAAAATATACTATTCTAATCCTGAAACAACGATCATGATGTCTAAGTGGCATGACACAACTCACTTTTCATTTTTCCTCAACTGATGATTAGTCAGTCACCCGAAACTATTTTCCGCAGTTCTTCAGACGTATTAGATCCGCGCTTCCCTGCTGTATTCGATGGCCCTTATTAATAAATTGATCTACAATAAAAAAAGAAGAAATGCTAATCACACAAACTCTGAAAAAACTAACCAAAACTAAAAAGATTTTTTTTTTGAACGGCAAAAATTTATTAAACTAGCAAGGAGCTAGTAAACAAGACAAGGAAATAATTGGGGATTTTTTAACCAATCTGTCCCAAAGAAAACTCGAGACATCGACTTTTTACACCAATTAAACACAAAAAACGATAGCATCAAAAATTTCCGAACGTCGTGGAGAAATTCGTCAAAATGAGCCGATTCTAATGGTGTGCCAGATAAACCCACCAAATTTCAAGAACACATCCCTCCAACATAGCTTTACCTTAGAGAGAACTAATGCGGAATGAATCCTAGACTTCATTGCCACGCTTGGAACGATGACCAGTCATGAGGAATCTAAGCCCCACCAGCTGCATATGCGACGAAAACAACTGAGCCAAATCACAACGGAAAAGATGGGCAAACATCTTCCTCGCAGAGCTAACGAAACCGATTTTGTTAGATACAAAGAGACGTACTCAAGTTGTGATGCCGCTGCGAATCAGATTAAACTCGAGTCCGGTAAACATTCTTCCGAGCTCGCCAAGCGAAGATGTTTTAACCTTAATTAGGGATTATTTGATCCATCATCTGGGCACTTGATGGCGAAGGAAAAATCATCAATTAGTTACGAATCTCGCGTAACCCGAAGATTACCAGCAGCGTACCAAATCACAAACCCAATATCATCACCTGAATTCGATAAAGCATCCGAATCCTTCTAAGAAACAAATTCAGCCAATAGATGTTCTTCGATACCAGACCCCGAGCAATTCGAAACGGAACGTAGAGCTACGTCAGCACTAACTTAACGCCACCTGAGGCTTCTGTTGCAGCCAATGCGAACAACACGCGAGGAAAAAAAAAAAAAAAATAATTTTTTTTTGAACACGAAAGGAAACGGCGCTCCGATCCAACAATCAACCAAATCTCGAATCATACATTACCAATGCGTTTTTTTACAATGCGACCAGAAATCAAAAACCTTGCCCTTTGACTTAGTTGACTCCCTCTATTAGTGAACACCAGTAAGGAGATTACTAGTCGAGGTGTCTTCCAAGCCGAAAGAAAACCAAGCAGCGCACGAATGACTTTTATACCATAACGAGCCATCTTGGAGAGACAAAACCCAAACCCATTTGAGAAGAGGGCACGGTAAAGTCAAAAAAAACTCGAGAACTCCTAAACCACCATTTTTTTAAGCTAAAACCTTATCAAGCGACCCCATGTAACTTTTTTTTTCTCCGATCGTGGTCCGCACCATTAAAAACAAAAAAAAAAAAAAAAAACAAAAAAAAAAAACCCCCGAGGCCCACCCTGCGATAGACTCCATAACCTTCAAGACTAAACCTAGGAGACTTTAAAAATGACCTATTATAAATCGGCCGATGCCCCAAAAACGGATTTCAAGCAGTTAGAGACAGACCGCCTTTCGAAAGGTTTTTTCATCACCTTCCACTTAGAGAGGGGCGAGATCTAAGCATAAAATAACGTCATCCCAGCCTTAATACTAGAAGTAGTATGTCGTCCCACCACTAACGCCATAGATAGCGAAATATTGTTGCTCATAATAAACAACCTACAAAGCGAGGCTGCCTGCTCCAACCACTGGTGCAACGCACACAACTAATAACCAACAGTTGGACTTTTAAGGATAGTTTATTTGAAGTCCAGAACAAAAAGAGCTCTTTAAAATGTGGAAAAAAAAATAATACCACCGAGATTTTCATTGGACCATTCTTCCTAAATAACATAGCGTCGTCTGCTAAAAAGGTTAATAAGGATAACGAACCTGTAATTGAATACCGTTGAAACAAGCCCCATCGTCTACCACCCCCGGTTTGATAAGATAATGAAAGAGATTCATGATTAAGATTAAACATTGATACTCTTATGTGTCCAGTTTGCAAAGGTGGTGTGGAGACTACAAGTCATTTGTTTTTTCAATGCGACATGTCTAAACAAATTATGCGTAAAGTCTCTTCTTGGTGGAATGTTGATTATGCGGACGTGAGCTCTTATGAGGAATGGCGTGTGTGGTTGGTGTCTATTCGGATCCCCAACAAGCTGAAAAGTATGATGGAAGGAGTCTTCTATGGTTTGTGGTGGTCTATATGGAATTTCCGAAATAAACTCCTATTCGACAACAAGACTCCCTCAAAGGCGTTAATTTTTGATAATCTAGTTTCTTTGTCGTTTAATTGGTGTAAGTATAGATGTAAAGCGTCGTTCAAATGGGACGATTGGCTTAAGAACCCTTATCTTGTTTCTGTTTGATCTAGCTCCTTGCTAGTTTAATAAATTGCCGTTCCAAAAAAAAAAAAACTTGTTTGGTTAAAAAGTTTTAACTTGAGAGAAGTGCAAAAATCATCCATGTGGTTTGTCAAAAAACAGTCTCAAGTCCCTCGTTAAATAATTGCCCAAAACACATCCCTCCGTCAATGTTTTGGGGCACGATACATCCCTTGGACTAATGGTGCAAAATATTTTCTCGTTAATTATTAACGAGGGTCTAATTTTTAACGGTGCAACTATATATAAGGGTATTGTTGTCTTTTTGCTGTCACATTGATGATTTTTGCACTTCTCTCTTAAAAAAAGTTTTTTTTGTTTTTTAATTTAAAAAAAAAAACCTTTTTACATTATTATTCGTAAAAAATTTAATTTTTTTTACAAAATCTTTAAAAATAAATCGCACTTTACAAAAATCTTATTTGTTTTTTAAAAAATTTAGTTTTGTTTGTTTTTAATTTTTTTTTACAAAACTTTTAAATTTTTTTTTCGTACTTTTACAATCTTAGTTTTGAAAAAAGAATGTAAAAAATTTGTATTTTTTAAAATTTTTTGTACATTTTAAAAAATAAGATTTTAAAAAATACGAAAAAGATTTAAATCTTTTTCAAAAAATTTAGATTTTTAAAAGTGCGAATTTTTTTAAAAAAGTTTTTAAAATGTACAAATTTTTTTAAAAAAGTTTTCTAAAAAAAGTACGAAATTTAAAAAAAAAATTAAAAATAATCGAACCGAAATCGTACTTTTAAAAAAAAATTTACAAAACTTTTTTAAAAACTTCGCACTTTTTAATTTTTTTTTAAGATTTTGTAAAAAAAATTAAATTTTTTTACGAATAATAATGTAAAAAAGTTTTTTTTTTTAAATTAAAAAACAAACAAAAACTTTTTTTAAGAGAGAAGTGCAAAAATCATCCCTGTGGCAGCAAAAAGACAACAATACCCTCCTATATAGTTGCACCGTTAAAAATTAGACGCTCGTTAATACTTAACGGAAAAAAATTTGCACCGTTAGTCCAAGGGATGTATCGTGTCCCAAAACATTGACGGAGGGATGTGTTTTGGACAATTATTTAACGAGGGACGTGAGACGGTTTTTTGACAAACCACATGGATGATTTTTGCACTTTTCTCTTTTAACTTTATTGCATGTAGTAATTATACTACTACACAAATTGGGTTAAATCCGTGGAAACCCCGTGGGTAAGGGCGCTTTCTTACGGATTTCACACGGAATTATTCCGATGGTAAAATCTTTGTTGGTAAATATTTTGCCACTGATTTTTCCATGGAGCATTGACTATTTCTCACGGATATTGTGGTGTGTATTCTGTAGGTTTATTACCCACCGATTTACTACGAATATTTTTCAACTGTTCCACTGTTTTGTGGCAAAAGTTTCCCACCGATTATTTTCTCCCACCCATTTTTAAAAAAAAATTTGTGTGAAACAAGATTAAATTTTAATAGAATTTAGTAAAATTTTAATATGTATATATATATTTTTTACGCTGTTATGGTTTTTTAACTTTTGGAAAATATATTTAAAATACAAATCATCAATGAATAATCGGAACAACCAATAGAAGCCAAGGAACAAAAAATGCAGGCGCTCAAAGTATCATAGTTCTTCCATAACATGACTCAAAGCGCACCAGCATCCAAAATGCAATTCAAGCCTTTCAAGGGCATTTACAAAGATTCAAAAACCAATCAAATTCAATATGAAAAATCTGATAAATACAAAATGAATATCAAACAAAACAAATCAATCGTTTAATACATTATACATGAAGAAAAAATATACTAATCTATCCTGAAACAACTATCATTGTCTAATTGCATTACACATCTCACTTTTCATTTTTTTCTTCAACTGATTATTAGTCAGTCATCCCGAAACTATTTTCGGCAGTTGCTTCCAGACGTATGTGGATCCGCTTCCTCGGGGCTGTTTCGAGTGGCCCATATTAACAAATATTTCGAGATCTACAATAAAAAAGAAGAATGATAAGCACACAAAAACACTTGAGAAAACATTAATAAACTAAACTAACCAAAACTAAAAAGATTTACCGTGGCTGATTCCGGTGACTGGTTGCAATCGAAAAAGCTACCTCCGTCTGTACGGATGTCTCGTGGTCAGTTTCGATCGACTGTATTTTTTTGGGTAAAAACTAGTGTTGCTGTTGTCGTGTTTTTTATGCAAGAAACAAATTAAGGTCTGGAAATTCGGAGTTGATAGCAAAAGAAAGGGAATCTTGTGTTTTAGTTTGAAGAGAGAAATGAGATAAGAGTCGGGCTCTGCACATGCTAAGAAGAAGTAGGTTTAGAGCATACGGTGTGGTAAAGTTTTGGCATTCGCCAATCCTACGTGGCACTCGCCAAATGATAGCCACCATACCAACACATTTGCCATCTACTCGCCAATTGGAATCTCGTTGCTTAAGCAACGCAAAAGACGACAAGATCTTGTGTCCTTTTTCTTTTCTTTTCTTAATTTTTAATTTGTGTTCGAGTGTGTATTTTGAGGGTAAGTGGGCCCAAATGGTTTGAGTTGAAGTATTTTAAGATGTGTTAAAATGATGTGACAGTGATGTGACACTAGTAAAACCCAAATGACATGGCTTTTGGTTGCCATGACACCCTATAGTTGAATGAGTAAGAAAGCAAATATTTTGATTATACAAATTTAGTCTGGGTCGGGTACTATTATTCTTGATGGGCTTATTGATAAATAAAAAGTTAATTTAATTAAACGTATATTATACTATATATTTAAAGATCGAGATTGTTGCCCCGAGGTGTTTAATGAGCTTCATTAAATGAGAGCCCGACCCGGTTGAAAACCCACGGGTTTAAACAAGGTAGTATCATACGTGTCTACAAACACATATCCCTGAAATCCACCGCCATCTCTCTCTCTCAGATCTAAACACATACGTGTCCATCTCTCTCTCAGATCTAATCGCCATCTATCTTAAGAAATCCATCGCCTCAACACACACACACCAAATCTAATCGCCATCACCATCGCAAATAAGCCTTTTCAAAGCTTCAAATTGCAGTTGTGTTGTTTCATTCGAGGTTGTGGCGGTTGGCATTATGCGAATCATGGCCAAATCATCATTATGATGATCATTGGATAATCATCCTCCTTGAGGATGTTGATGGTGAAAATCAGATGTGCTCAATCAAAGTCAAAGTGATTCGGATTTGGAAGCACCTATCTAAAACGTCAAGTATTGATATGATATCAATGTGTGAGTAGGTAAGGTTCTTAGTTTATATATACTCATTCTTATATAATTATATTGGATGTTTTATAATAATTGTTTTTTATGGTTAACTATGTTTGTTTTCGTGTTCTGTTCTTAGGCTGATAAACTGATTTATGGCTTTTTTTCGTTTTTAGGGGATGAGGTTTTGGTTTCATGATGTGACAGCCAAACTACATCAGAAGGCTTAATGCCTCTAACTGTAGACTGGAAGATGATTTGGATTATTGATTATGTCATAGAAGGGAATTGCTCCTATGGCAAGGAATGGGATCAAAGATAGCTTTATCATTGGGTCAAGGTACAATTGCCTCATGGTTAACTATGTTTGTTTCGAATTGTTTGCGGCAGTTGGGTGAAAGGAATAAAAAAATTGCTAATAAGTGTTACCTGTAGTGGTGAAAACATAGGTGAACATAATTGCTAAAAACCCGGATTCACCTCATACTGATTTTGGCTGTGGGGAAGCTAAACATATAGGCGAAGTTATACTACCTTTCTACCTGTTTTGGGTTTCTATACTGTATAATCGGTTCTAACAACTTTGCAAAGAATATGTTCGTTAAGAATACATTTAGAGAATCGACACATTTCTCATTCTTTTTTTTATTTTTCTTTTGTCATTTGTTACTGGAACAAGAGATGAGCCAGGGTTTATTTGGTGATGATGGTTTCGGTAGTGGAATTATTATTGGGTATTTGGTTGCCGATAATTTTGGTCACTTTTTTTGGGCTTTATTAAGCTTGAAATAAAGAAGGTATATAACTGTTATTGTTTGATTTCATGATCTTCATTAGGTTGTTTAGCTTTATTTGTGATTAAAATTGTTTTTGATTAGATACCACTGAGATGTGATATTGATGTTGAGATTGTTATTGTTACTGCTTACATTTACGTTTATGGTTCTGACTTGCTTAACTTTCGGCTTATGCTCCTTCTATGTCACCGCTACTTTCGTTGCCGCTATTCATGGCGTGATGATGGTCATAGGATCATACACTGTAAAACAAGCCAATCTTTCCCTTTAATATAAAGGTATAATTGTGGTGGTGTCGATTGTGAAAGGCTATGTGCAATATGAGCCTCCGCTATAGAGCACGTTCTTTATGAGATGGATGCGATAAGAATTATGGTCACAATTGTTATGATTGGCTGTCATCAGCTTGAATGACTCAGATAAGGCGAGATTGTCTATATGCATTGTGGCAGGGTAAGTTTCATAGACTCGCAGCCATGATGCATTTTTGATGAGTTTTTATTTCTCTCTATATCATGAGAAATCTGAGCCTCGGATATAAGGCACGTTCTGTAATCTTTTTTATTGGCTTTCTTGATTGAGTTGTACATGTGATGTTGTGCAGCCACTGTTAACGAGGCTGTGATGAACCAAACATTGAACGGGGTTTGTAGGGGCATTAAAAGCCTCCTCGGGGAGACAATCTTGCCTATTAATAATAAAGGTACAATTTTGGTGATATCGATTGTGAAAGGCTATGTGCAAAATGAGCCAGTCAATCAAACCCTTTGGCTTGCTTATACTTATTCGATGCCACCGATACTTTCGTTGCCGCTATCCATGGCGTGTGACGATAGTGATGGGTGTGTGACGATGCTTATAGGCTAAGAAGCTGCACGATCCTGTACGTTTTTGCAGCTACTAATGGCGTGGTTAAGTCCATGTGACGATTAGTGATGGGTGTCTCTCCTTCTTGTGACGATGATAGCGATGGCAAAGGGTGAAAATTCTATGTGGATGCTGTCGGTAGAATGTGATCATGTGGTTTGTGACTTTTGTTGGATTGCACGGCCATGACACTTGACTTTGATGGCTTATTCTCAGAATTAGATGATTTTCAAAAAAAGTGTGTTGTTCCCACCACTGACATATATGAGCCTAACAAATTCAACTATGTTGGCAATGATGGAGTTTATAGGTAGGAGAACAGAGGCAAGGCTGGTCTGCATCTTGGCGTGGCAATCTTACAATGTTGCAGCTTAGGCCATGGCAGAGGTGTTCTGTTTTACGCATGGTCTTACCCTTCTGAGCCAATGATTTTTTTTTGAAAAGTGGCGTGATGCACATAAGCTGTACTGAATGCCAAAAAGCGGATGTTACACCCATTGTTGACTTTGTGATTCCTAGATTGCTTTTAAAAGCAAAGGTATGGGTGTTACCTCTATATCAAGTTTATACATGGTTTATATAATTTCATATATTTGAAAAATGCAATAGAGTTTACGAAATGATTTTTAATCTGATTGATTAACAAGCAAATAAGTTGTGTAATTAAGCAACGTACTTTTTTTTCTTCTTATGTCTCAGATTGTTAATGCGTTGAAAGGTACTTGGCCTCCGTTGCAAGTTGAATCTTAGCTTAGTACTAAGCCCAGAAGGGTTGCTTTGTTTGTGGAGCCTTCTCCCTTTGCGTGAGTCTTTTGTTTTTATAATTTTTTTTATGTTTCTTGAATTCTTGAATTTGTGTTAATTTGATTGTTGGAAGGTAAATTAGTATACCCTTAAATGTGAATTATCTAAATATGTGTTGTTGATGGTTAGGGGGTGTTTGTTTATAAGCTTATTTGACTCGGCTTATATTTCATAAGCTACTTTTTTCGGCTTATGAGCCTATTTTTCCTATTTTGTCATAATGAGCTCATACGGGGTGTTTGTTGAAGCTTATATTTGGGCTTACGAGCTTATTTGTTTTCGGCTTATTTTAGGACTTATGGGCAATGAAGCTTATGAAGCATAAGCCGAAAACAAACAAGCTTATAAGCCCATGGATTAGATTAAACAAACACCCATTTAAGATAAGTCAGCTAAGAATAAGACGACTCAAATAAGCTCATAAGCCTAAAAATGAGCTTAAACAAACATCTGTCAAATCAGCTTATTGGCTTATCCAGATTTATAAAAAGCTGATATAAGCTGCTTATTACCTTGAGCCTTTACCGACAATTATCTAAATGTTTGTTGTTGACGAATACAAATAGGGTTGGTGGTGGGACGTCCGATGTGAGTACTGACTTATCGATGAACACGGTTGTTCCATAAATTCATCTGCACATAAACAGGTAAATGACTCTATTGCTCTTCTATTTTTTTATTATATACATGTGTTTTAGTTTCTTTAATTTATCTGATGAGTTATTGTTGCTGATATACCCTGAAGCGGGCTGTTTGTATCGGCTTATATTCTAAACTTATGGCATTGGTGCGGAAAATAAAAGAGGGTTGCCCATGAAACATAAGCTGAAAACCTCATAAGCCTGGTAGACAAACAGGTACGTCCGTGAACTTAATATAATAAAGTTTTGTCGTTGTCCAAGATGAACGTACCGGTTGCGTACTCCTAAAAATGTATTGCTGATTTATCGCAAGGTGGCATCATACAGGTTCCCTAACACTCTTTCAAGTTTACCGCGCTTAATGATATTGAATGAAGAGATAATGCTAAAAACGCAGTTCTCACAGGTACTACAAACTGTTATTTAGACATCATACACAACATATAAAACAATTTTGGATGCGAGAAAAGGTCGTTACAGTAGGTTTATCAATAGATTTTTTGTATGCTTACTTAAAAGGTGTCATGTCGGTGACAAAACTTTGATGGCATGAACGGTTGTATTTACTATACAAGTCATATGTTTTTCTTATATCTATCAAAACAATATGATACCGGTGGCAGTGGACTCAAATATGATTAAATGTGATGAAACTGAATACGTGGCAGGGGATTCTAGGCGGAGGTAGCAGCAAACGCATTTGTAGTAAAACCTTATGCTTTCAAGGAATATGATTTATCGAGCCCTTAACTCATTCAGTTTTAGACCCGTGTCGATCATGTTTGCCTACATGGTTGCAAACACCTCAGCCCTGTTCAAACGAGAATATAGATGTTGCATAGGTATGCATTTATCTATTTTATATGTTACAAGTTGAGTTTCATATCTTTATTACTTATAGATCAAACGCTTTGTAAAATGCAAACTGATTGCATCTTAATTTGCAGCACATGCCCAAGACGATCCTGTTTTAGTGAGTGATAAAATCAGCGGACTACAAAAGAAATGGAAAAAGTATTTGTCAACGTCTTCATCAAGGCGAACCATATATGCAGATTTCAAATCTATTGGCTATCTATTCGGTATGTAGTTTACCATTTTTTAATCTATTGGCGAACCATATATACCGTTTTGCATTCTTTTATATGTTTATATGTTTATCTAGAGGTGTGTACGAAATTGTACCTGAACCCTTGAACCGACAACTTGCCATTTCTATCTATTCGTGTTGTAGGAATCCTTTAATCTATACTTACTGTTTTGTCTTCTATCATACTGTATAAATAGGATTCTTTTTTTTATCATTGGCTATCTATGGTTATTTCATAAATATATTTACTCTTTTTTTGTTTGATGCTTTTAGCTTATTACCTTTCCCTTACCTAGCCCTAGCCGATTTGTACTAGGACTGGGAACGAACTCTCTTCAGACTTTGATTTTCACTTTGTCCTAATTGAAAGTCAACTAAAATAAATCATTCAATAACAAGTGTATAAGAAAAAATTATATTAATAATGCTTTTGGTGACATTAAATTGGTCATGCATTCTTTATAAATCTTTGGGATAAGATTGGTACTTTTGGTGACATTAAATTGGTCATGCATTCTTTATAAATCTTTGGGATAAGATTGGTACTTTTGGTGACATTAAATTGGTCATGCATTCTTTATAAATCTTTGGGATAAGATTGGTACTTTTGGTGACATAAAATGTGTCGTGCATTCTTTATAAATCTTTGGGATTTTTACATGGTACTGTGATGACACAGTGGACAAATACATTCATTTGAAACTTACATTCATATTTAAACTAACCTATGAACTCACCAACTTTATGTTGACCGTTTTAAGCATGTTTTTCTCAGGTGATATAGATACTTGGATTACTTGAAGTGCATTGGAGTCTATACATTTAAGTTTTTCATGGTGATGCAATTATGGGACAAACATTATATCAAATTCAAGGAAATCAACGAGATTACTTTTCAAACGACACCTTTAGAGGTCGTTCTCTTGTATCTAGCGCTGTGTATTATGAAGTAACTCCCCCGGACATACTTTCGTTGTGACAAGCATTTTTAGGGGTGTTACATTTTTTGTTTGATGCTTTTAGCTTATTACCTTTCCCTTACCTAGCCCTAGCCGATTTGTACTACGATTGGGAACGAACACTCTTCAGACTTTGATTTTCACTTTGTCCTAATTAAAAGTCAACTAATATAAATCATTCAATAACAAGTGTATAAGAAAAAATTATATTAATAATGCTAAGGTGTAGCTGATACGCTCTATCGCTTGGGCTTTCCTACTGAACTCGGGTTGGCGAGAGGAAGTTTTCGAGATTTCCTTCCCTTGAGCTTAAGACAAAATGGATTGAATGAGACTTAGAAAGCTAACCTCTAGATCACAAGAAGACTAGAAGCGATAGTGGGTCCTAGAATTTGCCAGAACTATTCTTCAAATGATAGCATTGAGATATGCTATATGTTATAATCAGCTTTTAATGTTTTAATAAAAACGTTATGCTTTTTGCATTTGATTATTTAGGTTTAAATCATTATTTAGGCTGACTACTATTTTTATTTGTTCTCTTGATCTTTTTTTTGTTCCAGAATTTCGTTGCTGAAGCAACAGCTACAACAGGTCAGGATTAAGACGCTCCACACCGGCCCCGCTCCTGGTTATCCATTTGAACAGCCACCTACCGCCTATGCAAACAGGTTGGTTTCTATGTTTTTGGTCTTTTTTTTATTTTTTGTTTTAAGGGGTGTTTGGGAATGTATTTTTTAAATAGATAATGCATTTGCATAATTGTGTGTTCTGAAAAGAGGTTGGGGCTTTTAGACACGTGTTTTCTCTATAGGAATGGGTTCCTTATAGTTTACTAAATATTATTTCCGGATATTTGCTTTTCACAAATGCAAGATCTTCAATCCAAAAAAGCATAATTTTTAGTCGATTAGCCAAAATAAAAATACACGTCTGCAATTGGATTCCTAAAAAAGATCAATTCATTAAAAACTTCTTGGGCCAGTGAAACTATTCATATTTGTACATGAGATACACAAGTATGTTTACGTTATTCATTTAAACCGAACCATTTCAAAAAATAAATCTCAATATACACTCACTGAGATTAACAAAAGATTTAACAACAAACGAACAAACGTGAAATTTTACAACGTTGTACGTGTGAGGATGCCAAATACAGTAACATAGTTGAGTTAAAATGCTTTTTTTCACAATTGGCTCATCCCCACCAGTTGCTTATATCCCCCAACGACTTAACACGCTAACATGCAATCAATCAATCCTAAAGGAGCAGCATTCATTGTTATTTATAGTATAGTAGTTGTATGATCGAAGTGGACATGAGTCTACTAAATGGCTATAAATTCTAAGTTTCTACAACATTAGATATATCAAGTTCAGTTGAAGTTTGACTGGACAAAGGAATCAGTCCAGTGGAGTGCGGGTATGTAAGAATATGTGCCTATATGTACATATAGAAGTAAGAAACCAATTATTTCTTTTAAATTTAAATTTTCCTAAACAAATTTGATGAAAAGAGAATCTCCAACTACATATGATAAAAGTAATCAGACAACATTCAGTAGTGAAGTTGCAACATAAGAATAAGTACTAATTAGGAAAGTCGATGATAAAAAAATAATGCTCTTATCGGTATAATTGGTGTTTTATTGTATGTTACAGCTTCCTAAAGATTTACTGTAGTTTATATATGTTGTGTATAATGCAGAAAAGAAGTAGAAGCCACTAGCCGAAGTTACAGGAGTTTGATTTACCATCTGCTATAACTTTACTGTTGCGGTCAGACAATACCCTAATTACAAGGTTCATTACTCTCTTCTTCATTGTTTTGTGGAATAATAATCAGTTTGATACTATCCTCGAGGACCTCTAACACCTTATTAGAAAATTAAAACAAAAATACTTATATGGTCTTATTTTATCTACTACTTTCTTGAATCATCATCTGATGATTCATATCTGTTTCTTGGTGCAGGGAACAAGGCAAATCAATGATAGGTAATTAGGAAACTACGGGCACAGGTACACATTAAAATATACTGTCTGGTCTTCAGAGTCAAAATTAAATTATATATATTTTGTTTTTTAGAATCGTAGATCAGAGAGATTGAAGAAGAGAAGAAAGGAATGATTAACAAGCTACAGGTAATCACTTTTTAAACACAAAAATAATTACGGAGTTTTTTATAAGCTAAAGTTGTTGATTGTATTTATTTTTTCTGAATAATTTTCAGATCGAAGAAAACAAAGTCGAGAGTTTAAAGAGGGACAAAGCAGCCACTGAGAAGCTGTTACTAGAAATAACAGATAAGAAAGACGCTGAACTTGCAACCAACGAAGCAAAACCACGAGCTGACTCACGAGCAAATGATGAAGCCAGAAGTGACTGCTATGCAGGCCAAGAGAATGCAACAGGTGTAAGCTTGCAGGTGTTAAAAGAACTCCCTCAATTGCTAGAAAAAGAGCAAACAATGTTAGGATTGGTGGAACTTCTCTAGGAGGCGTGAATGAAATTACATTGCAAATTTGTATTACAGAAAAACGCTTTATTTATATTTGAGTACTTCTGCAGAAAACCGAAAACCCCGCGCTCCGCAGCGGAGCGCGGGTTAAAAACCTAGTTATAATTAAGATGATGCTAATACTTAAAAAAAACACAATTAAACGTAAAACTATTTCTCTTTGAAAGACAAAAATTTATTTGGTCCATTGTCTAAGCGAGCAATATATATGTCATTTTCACCCGTTCCATTTTTTTCTATAGTTGACCACACAAACAAACATTCAAAGGCCCAAAAGGCCCCCCAGGACCCGCCGAAATTGTTTATGTACAAAACTGGTCTGCTTCGCGAAAAGCCACACACACAAAAAAAAAGATATTACTATATACTAGAGTATTATTTCTTGCATGTGGCTAGGGTCATTTTCACATCTTCTTATAAGTTTTATTATATATATTTTTTCATTTTTATTTTCGTATCTTTGTAGTCTCTTCCGTATCTTTGGTTGACTTAGGGTGTTCGGGGGTTTACGGAATCACGTGGATGTTTGTCGTCTAGTGTAAGATTTTGTAATAAATCTTGATTTTTCCGACATGAACATGGTCTCGAAAATTTGTGTCACATAAATACACGTCTTTATTAGTTAGTTCATTAATATTACAAAA